>JAZGLO010002506.1:585000-868886 GCA_036873155.1 Biomphalaria sudanica | reverse complement strand
AACAGGTCCACTGAGCATACTATGGTCTGCAAGATGAAAGATAAACATTTAAAAAAATACATTAAAAAAAAATATCTCTATATGCAATTTAAAATAAAATGAACTATTTTAAAAATTAATTTAAAATATTTTTAGCCCAATTAGGCCATCGAACGCGTGATATAGACATGGTCAGCTGCTTGATCAAATAATTCTACCATTGTATAAGACGCCAAATATTTAGGCTATCGGTAGCTTTATTACACGTAGACATAGACGTAGTGTGTATTCGATTTACTTAAAAAATAGAAGCAAAGCTTAGATAATCTATCAATAAACTTAGAACAACTTTAACTTTAATAGACAGCTGTTTTTATTCTTGAACAATTCCAATGCTATAGATCTAGGCCTTTACATCTAGACTTAAACACAATGCTATAGATCTAGGCCTTTACATCTAGACTTAAACACAATGCTATAGATCTAGGCCTTTACATCTAAACTTAAACACAATGCTATAGATCTAAGCCTTTACATCTAGACTTAAACACAATGCTATAGATCTAAGCCTTTACATCTCGACTTAAACACAATGCTATAGATCTAGGCCTTTACATCTCGACTTAAACACAATGCTATACATCTAGGCCTTTACATCTCGACTTAAACACAATGCTATAGATCTAGGCCTTTACATCTAAACTTAAACACAATGCTATACATCTAGGCCTTTACATCTCGACTTAAACACAATGCTATAGATCTAGGCCTTTACATCTAGACTTAAACACAATGCTATAGATCTAAGCCTTTACATCTAGACTCAAAAGACGATGCGCAAAATATTCCTGAACATTAATTTCTTGAATTAATAATGCCTTACATTCGGAAATTTCCGAACTCGATAGTTTTTTCAATAACGGGATAGTCCTTTCAAAACTGATGTTCTAGTTCTAAGCCAAATTTACATTTATTTATTTTTTACTTTGAAAAATTAAAAGTTTAAACTAGAGTTTCCTTATGTGGCCAACGAGCTAGTAATTCTGTACTCAGCGATATACATCAGCTGTAAAATTTCTAGAAAAATCGTTATAGCTATTTTTGAAATCAGCATTCAGGTTCCGATCACCAGACTTCCATGAAGTTCTGAATTGGATATAGAGGCATTGTAATTACAATTCAAAACCTGAATGAGCTTTGACCCCCCCCCCCCTCCTTAGGACAACAAAACAGAAACAATAATTTGTAAGTCATTTGAAATCATTGTCACGATTGTCCGTATAAGGGAAACCTTTACGTAATAGTTTTGTTTCTAAGAATACCAGTTATTTTTGACTTAACTTAAACTGCCTAATAAATGTCTAGTTTATGTCTACGGGCTAGATCTATATAGATCACGGCTTTGTATTTGATCGTCAGTGTTTCAGATTATGAAATCTTACCTAGTGTCTGGCAACGGGTTAAACATTCAAGGCTTAAAAGTTTCAGAAAGAAAAAAGTATTAGGATGTTTTTAAATTACGTTTAAACACGTACAATCGTGTTTTTATGAATCGAGTGCTGAGAGAGGGTCATGTGATAGTATTCTGTTAAACAAGCAAAATAAACAAAAATCCTTTTAAAAAAAGCTTATCTAAAGGGGAAGAACTCCGCCATTAAAAGTATATCTTTCAAGAATGTACACGTTACACAATTATTTAAGGGGAATAAACCCAACAAATGTAGCCATATATGTGAATACTGAAAGAATATTTTCCCTTGTTGGTATCAAACAAAATAATTCATCATCAGTAATTAAATGACTATTTGATTACTTTTTGTTTTATTGGTTCATGTCTTGTCTACGCCAATGAATTATTGTGCGAAGTTTCAACTTCATCCGAGAATGGGTGTGGGAGAAATAACGTGTACAAACTTTTTACCAGACAGACAGACAGACAGGCAGAGTGAGTTATAGGCCTATAAGCTTTTGTAATTAAAGGACACAATTCCTCTTCACTCTCAAATAGTCTGTCTGTTCTCTGCCTCTGGCAATCTCTCTCTCTCTCTCTTTCTCTCTCTCTCTTTCTCTCACTTTGTTTGTCTCATCTCCTTCCTTCCTTCCTTCACTTTCTTTCTTTCTCTCTCTCTCACTCACTCACTCCCTTCTAATTAATCCCCAAAACAAGGAGTTAATGATTGGACTATATTAACATTTGTCTCAACGTAACTCATGCCTGAACTCAGAAGTAAATTACATCCAAAAGCTAATTAAACATATTTAACTCATGTCGCGACATTGATCTCAGAGCGACAGATGGCGAGCAGAATCTTTGTAAACTGTATTTAAAAAAAAAAACAAAAAACAAGATTTTTAAGCAAGATTTTTTTTACAGCTAGAAAGATCTATATGAGACCTTGGTGATTGCTCGATGACGCGCGTGGTGGCCAAATTACAGGTCAAATTCTGTTCAGGTACCTGTTACCCTCATGCTCGGTTACAAGTATAAGTAATGTACATCCTTCTAATTTCTGTTCCCATCTTGGACAGAACTTCAGTTGCACAAATCAAAGTTTAGATTAAAACATAAAACATAAAACAAAGCTACGAAGGGCTACGAAGTGTAATCATTGACTTTGGATCCACAATGTAGGCTAATTACATTTCTAATAGATCTAGACCAACAACAATAAATCTGATCGATTAGAATTTTGTTAAACAATTGTTCTTGTTTATCGCTATTTCCTGCTTTTAGCTTTCTCAATACACTATGATTCTATCACTTATCTGGAGCAGTTGTGAACATGGGGGGGGGGGGGGGGGGGAGGAATGGGGCATCCCTGTTAATTCAAACTTAAATTGTGACGTAATCAAGAAAAGAAATAAGAATCTCTACAACAAAACTCATAATCTGGATTAGAAAACAATAGTCGAATTAAGGTCGATAGTCGACCATCTGTTTCCCAGCTCACAAGTCTCGAGTGCTGGGCCAATGTGTTAGACTCAACTGAGCACCTCATTGGTACGTTGTGACAATATGAAGGATAAGTCGCAGTCCCAGGAGACAATACTTCGTGAAGGTAATTACACCTTGATCTAGATCATCATTTTGTTGGTAGTATTTTAGCTTAGCCAAAACGTAGTATCAATTCTCTTCCCTTTCGAGAGTTTATCAGATTTTAATATATTATTTTGAAAACAAAATTCGTTGTATATTGTGTACTGCGTTGCTATCACAAAAAAATCCAGGAGTTCTTATACATTTCTCAAACGATTTTTTTTTGGTAAATATAATTTCAATTATTTTCTTTTAAAAATAATAAGATTGGCCTACATTGACACTAAAGTTTTATCACAGCACTATAATTTAAGAGCTATCCACTCCTTTCTGTTGTTATTTTGTACAAAGTATATCAGCTCACTTCGTCTGTCTGTCTGGTAAAAAGTTTGTACACGTTATTTCTCCAACACCCAATCTCGGATCAAGGTGAAATGTTCACAATTGTTTCTTTTACCTGACAGCACAAGAATCAATTTTAAAAATTAACAAATTAGTTAATTAACTATTGGTAATTAATTATTTTGTTTGGTATCGTGTTAGGAGTTCGGCATTTCTCCAACGGGGCCTTTATGCAATAAGGACCGACTGGGAGTCGAAATCGGCCATGACATTACCATACAATACGGTTCAAAAATTGCATGCCATGTTATTGAAATTCAATGGTTTATACTATATGTCATCATAGCATCTAAAGTTTGACTATGCAAGGAAATGCATGCATGTTTGGGTTTACGTAGCCCATTGTATTTCTACATGTAGGTATGCTGGTAGACTATATGAAATTTACTGTGCGAGTGCAATCTTAATTAGTTGGACTCGAATAATTGAATACATGACAATACAAAGAGAGTAAAGCGTAACAATTGAAAATTTAAACACATGAAAAGTTGTTACCACCGCAGACTTTAAATATTCACAAGGAATAAGAATATTAACGAATTACTCGATGATCAGTTTCTTGAGGAATGGTTTTATCAACATCCTTCAAGATGAAATCTTCCCTGTGTTTTTGTGTCTTGATGTTACTCAGTCAGTTCTTTAGTAAAATCAACGTGCAGAAACTTTTTCTATAGGTTTATTGGACACACTTGGAAGCCTAGACGAAATCGCCCCTGTCAACAAATAAAATGTTAGATTTTTAAAATTCTGCAACAACTTTTCTGTCACCTTCGTACACCCAAACCCAGTGATGAGCAAACTTTTTGAAGAGCGGGCCAAAAAATGAAAGGAAAAATTTTGGCGGTCCATAATTATTTTATTACAAAAGTACAGATATTTAGTATCAGAATTAATGATATCACAGTTTAACTACAACTAACGCTGTATGAAGCTATGAGTGTTTTAGTAATAGTTACTAAGTTAGATCACCTTCGGAAGTAGGCTCACTGAGTAGTTCATTCGACAGACGGTTTATCTTTTTTTTAAAAACAAAGCACTTTCCCATTCACTCATCTTAAGAAACACATTTAGAATCAACTCGACATTTTTTATTTGACATTTAAAAGTTAAAATGTTTGGCGAACATGTTTGAGTACTTTTTAAAACGTTAACGAAGGTGTCATGTGGCCAGCACAACGACCAACTGCCTTTACGTTTCCCCAACTTATCAGGTACCCATTAGAGATGGGTGGACGCAAGGGTGCCCTAAAACATACTCCAAAATTGAGTTGAGTCTACTCATGAAACTCTACTAATGGAACAACAACTTTGAGTGAATCATACAAATTAAAATTTGCAATATTACTTCAATGGTTTATCTTGGTGTTAAAAAAATGAATTCTTACATTGAGAATGAAATTTGTAATTTTTAAATTTTTATTTCAAAACATGTGGCGGGCCGGATCAAATCTTAATTATAGGCCTATTCATGTGACTTTTGATGCCACGTTGGAGTCAATTCATTTAAAATTAAACATTCGTTACGAATTTTTATAAGTACATAGTTCCGTTATAGATTTGTCCGAATCATCCCATAATAACTTTAATGAAGTCATCCCATAATAACTTTAATGAAGTCATCCTTTAATAACTTTAATGAAGTCATCCCATAATAACTTTAATGAAGTCATCCCATAATAACTTTAATGAAGTCATCCCATAATAACTTTAATGAAGTCATCCCATAATAACTTTAATGAAGTCATCCCATAATAACTTTAATGAAGTCATCCCATAATAACTTTAATGAAGTCATCCCATAATAACTTTAATGAAGTCATCCCATAATAACTTTAATGAAGTCATCCCATAATAACTTTAACTTTAATGAAGTCATCCCATAATAACTTTAATGAAGTCATCCCATAATAACTTTAATGAAGTCATCCCATAATAACTTTAATGAAGTCATCCCATTATAATTTTAATGAAGTCATCCCATAATAACTTTAATGAAGTCATCCCATAAGAACTTTAATGAAGTCATCCCATAATAACTTTAATGAAGTCATCCCATAATACCTTAAATGAAGTCATCCCATAATAACTTTAATGAAGTCATCCACCTTAAATGAAGTCATCCCATAATAACTTTAATGAAGTCATCCCATAATACCTTAAATGAAGTCATCTCATAATAACGTTTATGAAGTCATACTGTAATAACTTTAATGAAGTCATCCCATAACTTTAATGAAATCATCCTATAATAACATCTTATATATAATATAAGGGTTTCCTCAATCTCCTGATTTTCCAGGGACTCCTGGAAATCTCTCCTAAAATTATTAAAATCTCCTGAAAACTCATTAAAAAAATTCCTGAAAAATAGACAAAATTGTACTTTTGGGGTGCCAATCTAAAATAAACGGCATTGTCAGCTTTCATTTAATAAAAATTAATTGATAAGACGAATGTATTTTCTAATACAAAATCTTAATTTTGAAATTATGCCTATCCCTACCCAAACTGGGCCCCGCGCAATCTATTTCTCATAGGGCCCCGCAATCGTGAGGGCCGGCCCTGATCCCATTATAACGTTAAGAACATAATATTATAGGTACATCCTTTTGTTAATGGCTTGCTGTGTATAGCTTATTAGGGAGTGAATCTCACCAGAAGTACTATATACGCGTATAGGTTATTTCTTTAATACGGAACTTGTGGTAAATATGTCTACTATTGCACTGCCTATGCCTCTTTATAGGAGCAAGCTAAAAAAAAAATCATATATAGGACTTACTGTCATTCAAAGTTGTCCATTCAGCGGCAGCCCCACCGACCAAAAGGCTGTTGGCCCACCGGATACTTGCCCGAACGCCCATATAGCAAGTTCGCCTTTGTAAGTTACCTCTTGTTTGTTTCCCTTGACAGTATGTTATCATCACACGTTTCATTGATCACATTATCGACTGAATTATCAACGACACACACACAAAAATTGTTTCATTATAGTTCTAGTTACAAAAGAGCTCCCATTGTTTGATATTAATATAACATTAAAACAACATTATTTAGGTCTGCTAACCGTTTCAAATGTAATACAAACAACCTTCAGAAGACAGGTTTAGGTGGAGCCTCCCCCCCCCCCCCCTTTAGTCCACACAGCTATAATGGGAACTCTTCAACGTTTAGAGATAAACCGCCGGCTGGTTATTTGACCACCTTTCCCAAACCAATGAGACGAAACAGTAAATGATGAAGAATGTCGATGGTAGAAATGGAAGAGAGGAATGCAACTGAAGTCTGGACAAACGGTTTAACACAGTAAGGCCCAAAATACGGACCGCGGGCCTGATGTGGTTCTATCAGGCCCGCCGAAACGTCGGTACAAATTGTAGAAAAAAAAGTATTTTTATCTACGTTAGCCCTCCCCCCCCCCCCCCCCCCCACTTTTGTCTCCGACGGATTGGTGCCATGACCTTTAACATTTGTCCGGTTATGAAATAGGACTCTGAATGTAGTAGCTGCCAGGAAAAGTGGGCGGATCTTTACTTTTGGTGGAACATGATAATAAGCCAACATATTTGTTTTATAAAGAAAGTGTGGCTGTTTTAAAATAATAACAACATATAAACGGCATTAGGAAACAAATATGACGAGCATTCTTGATTTGAGCCTCGAATAAATGATTGTTCAACTACGCCTAGAAATTGGAGAAGTTTTAAGTTTTAAATGAAATATTAAACTTCCACTATCCCATTAATTAATGTACGTTTCTATAAATGTCTAATCAAATAGTTCAATTTCAATAGGTCCATTTCATTTCGTTGTAGTACATTTTCAGTGATGAGACCCGCGACACGAGTGTCGGAAATTAAAATGGCCCGCGGGCCGAATTAGGCTGGGCATCATTGGTTGAATAGATCTGGAGAGAGTTCTTTAAAAACCCGTCACCTCGACGTGGGTATGCCCATACTGGCCCAGGGACTGGTGGTAGATGCACCAAAAGACCATCCTTCCCTCCCCCTTTTTTCCCTACCAGAATCTCGAAGGGGTGCACAAACTAGGCTGGGGGGGGGGGATCTATCTTTAGTACTGAGGTGTACATAATAAATTATCCTATTTCCAAAAGTGAAGGTGATTGTAATCATTTAGAACTTATAAAATATGAAGAAGGATATAATTAGAAAGTGACATTTTTAGCGGCCCCCGAAAGGGGAAAAGACGCTATTAGTTTTGTGTGAAATGTCTGTCCGTCTGTCCCGTTTAGATATCGTAAACTAGAAAAGACTTTGAAAATCGGACATCACAATATTTTAGATCATTCAAAGTGTTGATGCAACGGCTACTTTTTTTTTTCTGAAAGCGAAAAATCTAATTTGTAAAATCAGTTATGCAAGTACTTTTTTAAAGAGAAAAAGCTAATTAGTATGCATTATAAGCTAGACCTAATTTAAATCAAATAGTAATCTTATAAACTTCATTTACCTTACCTTTCTCTGATTGCGGAATGGTTCTATATATATTTTTTTTTTGAGGATTCGTATAAGAGATTGAGCCATTTCAAAAAATTAGATCAAATATAAGACATCAGTTAGGCCAGGGGAGGTTCGGTGGCTGAGCGGTAAAGCACTTGGCTTCCCGGGTTCGAATCCTGGTGAGGACTGGGATTTTTAACTTTGGAATCTTTAGGCGCCTCTGAGTCCACTCAGCTCTAATGGGTACCTGAAATTAGTTAGGGAAAAGTAAAGGCGGTTGGTCGTTGTGCTGGCTACATGACACCCTCGTTAACCGTAGGCCACAAAAACAGATGAACTTAACATCATCTGCCCTATAGACCACAATGTCTGAAAGGGGAACTAGTTAGGCCAGGTTCACATCTAACTTTACATTCACTTTAACCTGGACCGTTGGGGCACTAAACAAGATCTGTTAACCTTCTTTCTCCATTCTTATCTCTCATTTGTCTTTGATATAATTTCATTCGGATGTTCTTTCTGAAAATATTGAAGCCTGCCTGGGAGGACCACTTCGGGGGCCGATTTTGAGTTTGTGTCTCCACACAAACTGTCTTTTGTAACCTTGTTTTTCTTGGAAACGCTGCAACCCTAGAGTAAAACAAACAAACAAAAGTCTCTCAACATGCGCACACTTAAACACATTCACATACAATGACATCCCTATTAGCGGCTTGAAGGAGTGAACACTTCAGTTGACAAGAACTTACAATAGGTTTGCAATTAGTAATCGGTAAGTACGGCAGACACTAGGATATAGTCGAGTCATCCTTGGTCACCATCGGATTGAGTAGGTCACTCAGTACGTAGTACACATCCATGTTTAGTGGACAGGTGATAACAAGCTACAAGGCGCACACGTGTTCTGTTTAAACACACAAACACGCACACTCTTTCTTTGACACATAAACACAGCGAACACAATTAGAACTTATACAAACACAAAATTTTCAGTGGAGCTCAGTGGAGATAGAGAGAAATTGAGAATGGAAGAGAGAGAAAACAAAGAAAGAAAAAGACCAAAGAGAGAAAGAAAAAGACAAAAGAGAGAAAGAAAAAAGACCAAAAACAGAGAAAGAAAAAGACCAAAGAGAGAAAGAAAAAAGACCAAAAGAGAGAAAGAAAAAGACCAAAGAGAGAAAGAAAAAAGACCAAAAACAGAGAAAGAAAAAGACCAAAGAGAGAAAGAAAAAAGACCAAAAGAGAGAAAGAAAAAAGACCAAAAGAGAGAAAGAAAAAGACCAAAGAGAGAAAGAAAAAAGACCAAAAACAGAGAAAGAAAAAGACCAAAGAGAGAAAGAAAAAAGACCAAAGAGAGAAAGAAAAAAGACCAAAGAGAGAAAGAAAAAAGACCTTTATTCAGGCATGTAGTCTTACGAGGGTGGCTAACTCAAGGACAAAGAAAGAGAGGAAAGATGAGGGGGCGAGATGGCGTATGAGTAAAAAGAGTGAGTGAAAGACCAACATGATTGCCGGAGAAAGATAAAACAAAAACAAAAAAAAGGCAAACTAGAAACACACATTTATGTTTGTGATATTTGGATAAAAGTTACAACCGGCCTTGACACATCTGTTGACATTGGTATTCTCTTACAAGTTACAGGCGTTCCTTTAAAAGTAACTATCTTCTTGCTATCTAGTTGATATATACTTCACTGACTATTCTAGTCAATATTTTCTTACTAGCGAGGGTTTTCACGAGAAACTTTACGATGTCAAGGACCTTAAATTGAACCTCAATGTCGTGAAATGAACTTGTGACCATTCTCGTGATACAAAGAGAGCCGAAAATTTGATTCTGAAGTGCCAAAAAAAAGGCACAGAAATTCTCATAATTATTAAACAACATAGATGACGAGTTCTTCCTTTATTCCGTACACCGGATACACCAAAAAGCTTGCGATCTCTAGTTTTTTTTCCGTTCTATATGAACTTCTCTAATAAATTCACCGGAAATATATTTTTATTTATTTCTGTTTTTTTAAATTTTGCACTCTAGACCTCTCGTATCGGAAACCAAAAGTAGTCCCACTTGGCCATCACGCCCCTTCACCATGACTCCTTCTCTTCACGTCTCTTTCTTGTCTCTTTGTCTCAAGCGTCTCCATCTCTACTCTCTCTCTCTTTGTCTTCACTGTCTCCATCTCTACTCTCTCTCTCTCTCTCTATTTGTCTTCACTGTCTCCATCTCTACTCTCTCTCTCTCTCTCTATTTGTCTTCACTGTCTCCATCTCTACTCTCTCTCTCTCTCTCTGTGTCTTCACTGTCTCCATCTCTACTCTCTCTCTCTCTCTCTTTGTCTTCACTGTCTCCATCTCTACTCTCTCTCTCTATTTGTCATCACTGTCTCCATCTCTACTCTCTCTCTCTCTCTCTCTTTGTCTTCACTGTCTCCATCTCTACTCTCTCTCTCTCTCTCTTTGACTCTTTCCGTTTTGTTCCTTCCCCCCCCCCCTTACATTATATCTCTACAGTTTATCATTTGTCATCTAGATCTAGGTCGTGGTCTACGTGTAGAGATGTATGTTTGTTTGTTTGTTTGTTTCTTACGCAACGCAAATTCAAAACATAACAACGGAAAAATCTGCCTCAATTTTGGTCTTGGTAGAGGAAAGAAAAAAAACAAGTCAGGTGTGTGACCTAATTTTCAAGTGTGTCGCCTAGGTTAACATCGTGAATCTCGTCTCTCTCCCCCCCCCCCAACCCTTTTCTTTTTCCACCGACCTTCCGCCACACAAATAACACACACACACATACACAGGTTTCATTAAAACGATGTCGCGATAGTCTCCCCCCACTATAAAAACAATGTTTCTGCTTTGTGTTGCTGTTTGGTGTTGCTGTACAGCATGTCACTAAAGCGGATGCACTCAATCCAAAAACTTGTTAATCTAGATCTATTTTATTTCTAGTGAATAGTCTTGGATTACCAAGACAGTTATTCGTGGATTTTATTTCGTCGGTGGAAAACTTGAGTGTAGCCTAATTACATGTAGGCCTACTGGATCTATAACTTAAGGCTAGATCTGTTTAAATCTAGATAGATAGATAGATTGAAAGTTACTTTTAAAATTAATTTAGACCTATACCGAAACGTATGTGACATCATTGATGTAGTAGAGATCTCTGTCTAATTGTCTAAATCAAAATCTATAAGTTTTGTATTTGGTGGCGATGTAATTAATTTTTCTTTGGGGGCGGGGGGTATTTTACTTAACTATCGAAGATATTTAAATTTAGTTCGTCTGGATTCTAGATGAAAAATTCGAACTAGAATGTAAACTTCTTTTGTCTAGTTGCCTAATAGGTATACCAGCCTAATATATTGCCTCACATTGCGTAGGGTTTAATCATCTGCTTGTTTGAAGTAGCGTCTGTATTTCATATCTTCTTCTTATGTCATATAATACAGACGTTACTTCTTAAGATAAGAATATGTTAACAGATACTACTAAGAGTAATAACAAATCATAATTGTAGGCGTATTAGATTTAGATCTAGATATTGTGATATTATGTGCATAATTATAGATATCAGAGATTACTGTGAAATGTTAAGACATTTTAGTGAAGTAATGTTGAATGGTAGTCTTTTAGCCTTTTGACTGCAAGTAAACAGTTCGATTCCTGGATTTTAGATACCCTCTTTTGATTTCGCTTTACCGATAGTAAGAAAATGATTCCCTTAGTTCGGCCGTATCTTTTTTTTATCATTCAACTTTTTACTTTTGACTTTTTTTCTTGTACAAAGCTTTTATCAACTCATGTCTGTCTGGTACAAGTTTTGTACTCGTTATTTCTCTCACTTCAAATTCTCGGATCAAGTTGAAACTTTACGTCTGTAGGCCGAATATATATATATATATATATATATATATATATATATATATATATAGGACTTAAATACACGAATCAATCCAAAGTCGGTTAGTTAATCAATTAGTACTAATTAATTAATTTTGTTTTATATAACAGAAAGGGAGCTAAACTCTGTAATTTTCAGATAAATAGCAGTACTTAGCTGTTCATTCCCTCAGATAAGCTGTTCATTCCCTCAGATAAGCTGTTCATTCCCTCAGATAAGCTGTTCATTCCCTCAGATAAGCTGTGTTTAAAAAAAAAAGTATTATTTTTTTCTATTGCTTATTTATCGCTTCAATTTACATTTTGAATTTATAAATACTTATTTTAACACTTTCTTTAAGATGCTCATTTTTTAGCCGGGAGTGGGGTGGGGGGGATGTCGGAGTTTTTATATAAATGTAAGCTCACAATAAAAAAAACAACCTCCATCTATTCCTAAGTTCAGGATAGGCAACAAGTTATTTTGTGTTTGTGTTGTTCGCTCATTGAAGTTTCTAAGCACGGCGACACGCACACACACACGACCGCCTAGTCAATAATTAGTATGCAGTAGAATTATCAATGTCAATGTTATAAAGATACTATAACTGACAAGTAGAACAGGTGACATGTCTTTGTCCCTACGTTCTAGAGTATAGTTAATGGACTAAGGTTTTTCCGAAAGCTTTTCTGCCTCTCAGACATAGTGACCGAAATGTCTTTCTATTCTTGCCGGTTGTGTGTGTATGTGTGTTTAACGAAAAAAAGGGAGGGAGGGTGTTTTCCTAAAGAGCCTAAAGTAGCACGGCCTAGCCCAGGAACCTTCTTGTGTCTCAGCACTGGCCTAAATCAACCTTTCTAGATCATATACATTGATTTGACCGGCTTCTTTTTATCTAGAATACACAGCACATGCCTATATATGGCCATAACATGGTACTGGTCGTTTTATTTCAATGATATTACATGTACAGAGAAGTTATTTCTGGTGGAAAACACTTTGCATAAAATAATCATAACAACAAACTAGTCACTCTAGTGGTCCTACATTTGCAGCGCAATATGAATTTAATGAATGTGTCAGCCATTTCAAATCTCGTTAAGTAAATTAGTCAATGTAATAGTAAATTTCAAGCAAGCAAGAGAAACTCCATTTGTCTGTGTGCAGTGGCTCGCACCTTGACAAGGGGCAGACAACCATTCTACACTTCTTTATTTCCAAAAGAACAAATTTATTTTCCATTATATAATTTGTTAATTTTCTAAGTAGTATTCCAATTTCTCATAGGTGCAGAAAACGTGAATAATTCTTCAGAAGAAAAATCATTTGTCTGGGTTTTGTATTGGTCAGTCTGGTACTTTGGGCTGTAATGAACGCGTGTTCAAGAAGAAATTACTTTCAAAATAGACATAGATCAATGAGGACTATATCCTCTGCTTCACTATCTCTTTACTATAAATCTATCGGTCATCTATGCATCTATATCATCTATGGCTTGGTCTGCATTTCAACCGTTATGCGTTCGAATATATATTTTTTTTTGGGGGTGGGGAGGGTTAAAACACCTAGATACAGTGTTTTTTTTTAAAGCTTATGCAACTATTTTGATTCTTGATACATGCATTCAATGAAATCAGACTTATTTCCGGAGCCATCGAGTTGACAGAACGTCTTAATTCTATTCAAGGGTAATGTGGCAATCAACGACGTGATCGTACGTATAAACAAAACTTGTTACAAAGACTGCACCTCACGAGAATTTCCTGTACCTTCTATTGGTTGAACTCTGGAGGTCGGATCAACAAATGGCATACGCTTTAGGTATTCAGTAGACTGCTAGGTCAGCATTGACTGGACTGTTTAATTGTGTGATTTGGGCCTCAATGACTTTGACAGACTCAACATTCACTGGACTGTTTAATTGTATGAGTTGGGCCTCAGTGACTGACATGTGTGAAAATTTTCAAAAGTTACGCTCTACACATTACTGGATCTTTTCTACATGTACGTTTGCCCAAGATAAAAATGCGTTTCTTGGTCAAAGGGGATCTTATTCTTTCTTTCTCTACCTGTAGTCCCATCTGGGGTACTAACGAGCTTCTTCTAAAACGTTTCGGTTCGGGGCAATCTCTCCAGCTGCCCCCACGTCATGCCCAGCTACTTGGTATCTGCTTCCAAATCTCATTTTACACTTGTATTTTTCGGTTTAATTTCTTAGCCTTGTACTCACCTTGTAGCAATAATATGTTGTTTTTTTTCCAGACTACCACGGGTTTTAGTCAAATTAGATATGAAATGTAACTTGATGGTAATCGGGTATAGTTCACGTTATTCAAATAAAATTTCGATTTTAAAAGGTAATCATCGATATTTTGCTGCCAGTCTTTTTCTTGTTACATAAATTAAACTGAATTTAGCGAAAGGTTTGAGCCAAACCACCAGCGGTAACATTGGTGCAACCTAAGATTTACATCCTTCTTGTGATAGTTTCACCTACATGTTACCATAATCGGTCAAACGGAGTCACTCCTTGCAATAGAAGAGGAAGTTAACGAACTAAGCTATTTAAAAATTAATTGTTTTCCTATCCCATTGCGAGTAGAAAGAGAAAACAAATCAAGTTAACGTCTACCTGAAGTGTCGTGCATTGGGCGTGTTTAGAAAGGGACTTGAAACAATAACCCTTCTTTTGTGTTACAATTCTAATAGTCTTAATCTCAAGGCTTATATCCTATCCCTTGAGCGATTGGCTATTGTAATACGTCATATCTAATTTTAACTTCCGGTATGGGTTTATACTTCGACATATTGATTGGGCCTCAGTTTTGACATTTAGAGCCGAATTTTGAAAAAGAGGTATAGTTTTTTAGTTAAAATATTATTTAAAAAACTTTTTGGTCTGGCTAAAAAAAAGGCAATCATTTGGAGACTAGGCAAGAATATGTGAATAGATAAACATAAGTAGCAATAACTTAAAGGCCTAAAACTAATCATTTCTTTGTAAGAAACTTGTTAAGTATTATAACTAAATTTTTTTCAATTTCTGTAACTTATGGTTTACTTGAGAAAGAATGATATATTACTCTAATATTTACATTTTGATTTTTGTTTAATGTTTGTGCTGTATCGTCTGCTTACTTAAACTTCCGGCAAGGTGTCTTATTGCTTTCATTTTTGTTTTGTTTACACAAGATGCAGTAATTACTGCTGACGAGATTAAAAGGTAATGCGCCTCTAATACAAAATTCTTTTACAATATCTCTGAATACTATTATAGTCTTCGCAGACACGTGAAATACTGCATTTCTCACTGGTCCTCGGACTCGAAGACCAACCTTATCATTATTATTATTATTATTAGAGACTTCACTTCTGTTAATGAATGAACACTATATATCACGAAGGAGACATGTGATCACTGATATTATCTAATGCACAAGGTAACTAGCCTACTTCTATTGATGAACAATGACTTTTTAATAGGCATGATTCATACATGACTTTATCCGGGTTTAACAAATTGCCGTCACGCGTGATGATCTTGGCCAAGTTTAGCTGTGCATCAGAGTCTAGATCTGATTTCAACCGATACATAAACCCAGTTCTTTCAGCTCCACCCTTTCCAACTTCTGTTACTTCTGGTCATTAAGGAGTATCCGACAGAACGAAATCGTTGTGACTCAGTTTTGAGAATGCACGAATAAAAACACGTACATTTGAAAGTAACAATTCCGAAAAAGATTTGGAAACAGTCTTTAATCACTAATTAGTTGGACTTGTCGTGCTAGACTATGGATTCTCTTTGGGAAACTAAGTCTTTAATCACTAATTAGTTGGACTTGTCGTGCTAGACTATGGATTCTCTTTGGGAAACTAAGTCTTTAATCACTAATTAGTTGGACTTGTCGTGCTAGACTATGGATTCTCTTTGGGAAACTAAGTCTTTAATCACTAATTAGTTGGACTTGTGCTAGACTATGGATTCTCTTTGGGAAACTAAGTCTTTAATCACTAATTAGTTGGACATGTCGTGCTAGACTATGGATTCTCTTTGGGAAACTAAGTCTTTAATCACTAATTAGTTGGACTTGTCGTGCTAGACTATGGATTCTCTTTGGGAAACTAAGTCTTTAATCACTAATTAGTTGGACATGTCGTGCTAGACTATGGATTCTCTTTGGGAAACTAAGTCTTTAATCACTAATTAGTTGGACTTGTCGTGCTAGACTATGGATTCTCTTTGGGAAACTAAGTCTTTAATCACTAATTAGTTGGACTTGTCGTGCTAGACTATGGATTCTCTTTGGGAAACTAAGTCTTTAATCACTAATTAGTTGGACTTGTCGTGCTAGACTATGGATTCTCTTTGGGAAACTAAGTCTTTAATCACTAATTAGTTGGACTTGTCGTGCTAGACTATGGATTCTCTTTGGGAAACTAAGTCTTTAATCACTAATTAGTTGGACATGTCGTGCTAGACTATGGATTCTCTTTGGGAAACTAAGTCTTTAATCACTAATTAGTTGGACTTGTCGTGCTAGACTATGGATTCTCTTTGGGAAACTAAGTCTTTAATCACTAATTAGTTGGACTTGTCGTGCTAGACTATGGATTCTCTTTGGGAAACTAAGTCTTTAATCACTAATTAGTTGGACTTGTCGTGCTAGACTATGGATTCTCTTTGGGAAACTAAGTCTTTAATCACTAATTAGTTGGACTTGTCGTGCTAGACTATGGATTCTCTTTGGGAAACTAAGTCTTTAATCACTAATTAGTTGGACTTGTCGTGCCAGACTATGGATTCTCTTTGGGAAACTAAGTCTTTAATCACTAATTAGTTGGACTTGTGCTAGACAATGGATTCTCTTTGGGAAACTAAGTCTTTAATCACTAATTAGTTGGACATGTCGTGCTAGACTATGGATTCTCTTTGGGAAACTAAGTCTTTAATCACTAATTAGTTGGACTTGTCGTGCTAGACCATGGATTCTCTTTGGGAAACTAAGTCTTTAATCACTAATTAGTTGGACTTGTCGTGCTAGACTATGGATTCTCTTTGGGAAACTAAGTCTTTAATCACTAATTAGTTGGACTTGTCGTGCTAGACTATGGATTCTCTTTGGGAAACTAAGTCTTTAATCACTAATTAGTTGGACTTGTGCTAGACTATGGATTCTCTTTGGGAAACTAAGTCTTTAATCACTAATTAGTTGGACATGTCGTGCTAGACTATGGATTCTCTTTGGGAAACTAAGTCTTTAATCACTAATTAGTTGGACTTGTCGTGCTAGACTATGGATTCTCTTTGGGAAACTAAGTCTTTAATCACTAATTAGTTGGACATGTCGTGCTAGACTATGGATTCTCTTTGGGAAACTAAGTCTTTAATCACTAATTAGTTGGACTTGTCGTGCTAGACTATGGATTCTCTTTGGGAAACTAAGTCTTTAATCACTAATTAGTTGGACTTGTCGTGCTAGACTATGGATTCTCTTTGGGAAACTAAGTCTTTAATCACTAATTAGTTGGACTTGTCGTGCTAGACTATGGATTCTCTTTGGGAAACTAAGTCTTTAATCACTAATTAGTTGGACTTGTCGTGCTAGACTATGGATTCTCTTTGGGAAACTAAGTCTTTAATCACTAATTAGTTGGACATGTCGTGCTAGACTATGGATTCTCTTTGGGAAACTAAGTCTTTAATCACTAATTAGTTGGACTTGTCGTGCTAGACTATGGATTCTCTTTGGGAAACTAAGTCTTTAATCACTAATTAGTTGGACTTGTCGTGCTAGACTATGGATTCTCTTTGGGAAACTAAGTCTTTAATCACTAATTAGTTGGACTTGTCGTGCTAGACTATGGATTCTCTTTGGGAAACTAAGTCTTTAATCACTAATTAGTTGGACTTGTCGTGCTAGACTATGGATTCTCTTTGGGAAACTAAGTCTTTAATCACTAATTAGTTGGACTTGTCGTGCTAGACTATGGATTCTCTTTGGGAAACTAAGTCTTTAATCACTAATTAGTTGGACTTGTGCTAGACTATGGATTCTCTTTGGGAAACTAAGTCTTTAATCACTAATTAGTTGGACATGTCGTGCTAGACTATGGATTCTCTTTGGGAAACTAAGTCTTTAATCACTAATTAGTTGGACTTGTCGTGCTAGACCATGGATTCTCTTTGGGAAACTAAGTCTTTAATCACTAATTAGTTGGACTTGTCGTGCTAGACTATGGATTCTCTTTGGGAAACTAAGTCTTTAATCACTAATTAGTTGGACTTGTCGTGCTAGACTATGGATTCTCTTTGGGAAACTAAGTCTTTAATCACTAATTAGTTGGACTTGTGCTAGACTATGGATTCTCTTTGGGAAACTAAGTCTTTAATCACTAATTAGTTGGACTTGTGCTAGACTATGGATTCTCTTTGGGAAACTAAGTCTTTAATCACTAATTAGTTGGACATGTCGTGCTAGACTATGGATTCTCTTTGGGAAACTAAGTCTTTAATCACTAATTAGTTGGACTTGTCGTGCTAGACTATGGATTCTCTTTGGGAAACTAAGTCTTTAATCACTAATTAGTTGGACTTGTCGTGCTAGACTATGGATTCTCTTTGGGAAACTAAGTCTTTAATCACTAATTAGTTGGACTTGTCGTGCTAGACTATGGATTCTCTTTGGGAAACTAAGTCTTTAATCACTAATTAGTTGGACTTGTGCTAGACTATGGATTCTCTTTGGGAAACTAAGTCTTTAATCACTAATTAGTTGGACTTGTCGTGCTAGACTATGGATTCTCTTTGGGAAACTAAGTCTTTAATCACTAATTAGTTGGACTTGTCGTGCTAGACTATGGATTCTCTTTGGGAAACTAAATCTTTAATCACTAATTAGTTGGACTTGTCGTGCTAGACTATGGATTCTCTTTGGGAAACTAAGTCTTTAATCACTAATTAGTTGGACTTGTGCTAGACTATGGATTCTCTTTGGGAAACTAAGTCTTTAATCACTAATTAGTTGGACTTGTCGTGCTAGACTATGGATTCTCTTTGGGAAATTAAGCAGATTATCAAAACAAAGACATATATAAAAAAAAACACCTTAAGCTAATAAAATACTGTTCCCTATAAAGTAAAAAAAAAGGTAAGTTCCCCTTTCAGACCTTGTGGTCTACAGGGCAGATGATGTAAAGGTCATCTGATTCTGTGGCCTACGGCACAACGACCAACCGCCTTTAATTTTCCCCAACTTATGCCAGGTACCTATTAGAGCTGGGTGAACTCACCCGAAGTTCCCGAAATTCAAAATCCCTGTCTTCACCAGGATTCGAACCCCGCACCCCGGTTGGGAAGTCAAGCGCTTTACGGCTCAGCCACCGCGCCTCTTTGGTTCCCTATGATAGGACATAATCATACAAGACCTCATTCTATCTAGTTTTATTCGATCATGGAAAAGCTTTATTATGTCTTCTATCTCAAGTTTGTGAACACGAGAAGTGTATTTTTTGTACTACAATATCTCTAATTACTTAATTAGCCTAAACATTCCAGGGGGTTGGGGAGGACCTACCTAGATGGACACGGATTTCGAAATCGACTCTAACGATTTTACTAGAAATTTAGCAGTTTATGTATATCTTTGTTAAAAACACTAGTGAAAACTCTGGTTTGACCGTTATAATTTTTCAAAATATATAACCATCTTTAAATTTAATTTGTCTCTCTTTTGAACATACATACATCAGCGAGAATAAATAAATTAATAGAAGTCCAAGAACAAAATCCCGCACCGTTTCATGTAGAAATCATTAGCTAACTGAACTGATAGAATTAATTTGTGACAATATACATTTATCTTATTTCTCTGAGATGATATGTAGTCGCTTCGTGACAGAAAGCTGTGAAGGAGATCATAGATATATATATAATATGTCTACATGTTTTCAATATATGATATGAATATACGATCTCTAACTACACTAGTATGTGTGTATATATGTATGTATATGGCTCCTTCTGTCTCGGAAGACAATGGATGCGCCCAAATGAGTCACTGGCTTCGGTTTCGTCATGAGACGGGTTTGCCACAGCTCGTGCATGCATATGCATCTGTCCTAGGGCTAGCTGATAGGGCAGCTTCCTTTTTCTTTCTCTTGACTGATGCAGCTTCGTTTCTTTTGCACTCGGTCTCCATGCTGTTCGGTCTTGGGCTATCTCCTCCCACATACTTTGGTGTTTAACAAATTACTCGTCACGCGTGATGATCTTGGCCAAGTTTATCTGTGCATCAGTCTAGATCTGATTTCAACCGATACATAAACCCAGTTCTTTCAACTCCATCCTATCCAGCTTCTGTTACTTCTGGACATTAAGGAATATAAGATCTCTAACTGCACCAGTACTATACTTCTAACTAGCTAGAGTATTCTAGTCTAGACTGTCCTTTAATGTTTGTTTCCAGGTCTGGATCTAGATCACCAAACTAGAATCTGCTATAGTACATTTAGACATCTTATCTTATATAATAAGACGTTATTTAAAAAAAGAGGATGATTACGTCATACGCGTCATGCATTTAGTCATGCATATTAACCAATGACCTAAATTCTGCAAAGTCACTAGTTTTCCTGGCTGGCTCAGGCAACCCATTTACATACTTGTTTTTTTGTTTTTTTTAAACTCTTTTTGAGTAAGTAGCTACTTGTGTCTCGAGTATATTTCTTTACGCTTGTATATTTTTTTTTCAAAACATCAAACAGGGCAGTTCGGTATAGTTCACATGATAGTTTGCAATGTGATGTGTGAGTTAGACAGGTCCTTGGGGGTCCTTACGTATTTATTGTACGTCTCTTGGTTAGGCAATCTAGACTTTTACTGTCCATCAATAAATCTAGTCAGCCCTGACAGCCGGGTGAAATCAGCATGTTTGAATTCTAATGTGTAGTGTAAGCATCGGCAATCCTACTTTCAGTCGACCTACTATTCAATCGATTGTGTGCCTTAGACATCACGTGACTATTATATATTTTTAGAAGTGTCTGTAAGTGTTTCTCGTAAAGAAATACACAAGTCAATTTTAAATACGATTTTAGATACGATCTTAAGTCATGACTGTATATAAATCGAAATCTAAGCTACAGTATTGTATTTAGAGTGCGCTGCAGGGATCCCGATTTCTACACACAAAAATATATACACTATGTCTGGCGGTGCGATGCAAAACCATTAAGTTTTTGTTAATATAATTAACTTTATTAACACTGATATTAACTTTACTAATACCGATAAAACTATCTGGTAAATCGATTTAAAGTATTTCCATTTCCTTTACTTCATGTAGTTGAAAACACTGAGGTGCACATTAGAATTTATAGTTGTTTTGATTAGAACGCGGGACGCTTTGAAAACTTACACAGTACCGTAGAGTTAAATGAGTACCCGGTACCTGATATAGTGCGCTGGCAAGATTTAACACGACAATCCTAACTGAAATAAAAACTCCGTTGGCAGATAATCTCTACACAAATTCAAAGTGCACGGAGGAGGTCATCGAAGCAGACGATCTCGTTGCGTCTGCTCTTATTGTAAGTTTGTTTGGTACCAGTAATTTGATTTATTTAGTAAAGTCTTGCCAGATAAGCTTTGCAAAAGAATATGAAAATAAGCCAAATCTATCTTTATAGGCTATCTATATATTTAAAGGCAAGGTCCCTGATGGACTGACATGTCTCCCACTTGCCTTGGACGAAAACAAAATTTTTACTTTCTGTGTGCCTAGAACAACTAAGCAGCTTTCACGATCATAACCGCAGCGGTTAAATTTACCGAAAACGATTCTGTATTTGTAATTTCGACCCAACCTTTTTTAGGTTAATCCGCCATATAATTTTCAAATTTATACTTCCGTTTAGATTTTGAGAGTAATTTCTACAGTCGGTAGAGTGTCAGACTCTACATCAGAAGGTCAGTGGTTCAAATATCTAACCGCATGATATATTTTTTAAAAAATTGTTATATATTTTTTAAATAGTGTTTTTGCACAATTTAAAATTATTAATTCAATCTACACAAAAGTTGAAACAAAATGTATAACCTCGATACGTTTTAACACTTGATTCAACGTAACATATACTCGAATACACTGGCCAAATGTGATGTTGTTGGCTTGCGAGCAGTTTTATTGAAAGTGCAAAAAAAGGGTCACGGGTACGGCCAAAGTATTACGTAAGCATTTGTAGGGTGTACTAAGAAAATAAACAATATATAGTCTTGGAACTTGGACCAAATCAATGGGCTATTAATGCTGGTACTTTATATATTATTTGTTTTTAAAATATTGACGTAACGTTATTTAAAAAAAAAATAATGCATCGTATGAGAAAAGATTATTTAGAATAAGTTCATCAAATCTTTACTATCTTGACGAACTGCTATCTGTAAGTTTGACTTGAAGACCTGTAAAAAGAGCCAAATTAATGCTGGCAACGTAAAAAAGAATTAGATCTATACATCCGACTTAGATCCAGACACATTCCATAGATATACATTTTCTCGTAGCTTACTTCAAGTTTCAAGTATTTTCAGCATGTGTCCTACCTTCAGCTCCAAGTGTCTCACATAGATCTAGATGTAGGCCTACATTTTTAAAGATATTTGAAACAAACAAACAACACGCATACATTTTTACATCCCGGTAATTGCAAATCAAGATGTTTCTTTTATATAATGCAATGATACGTGAGCTATAAAGGATTGCCCCTTCTGTGTATTATGACCTACTTTGTACTGGGAGTTAAATACTTAAAATAATCATATCAAAGTGTATCATTACGCCATGCTGTAGCCAAATTCCTTTCAAATAGAAAGTTCGTTCAGTTTCTCCTTCTCCTGTCATCGGCTGCTTACATTAACGCTTAAGTGTCAAGGTTATGAGGCGGGGAAATTATGCTCTTGATTGACCGGCAGGTTAGGTCCAAAATCCGGAAATAGCACATTTTTTATTTTCAAGTTTTGGTGAATAAAGAACAATAACAACAAAAAAACAACAACCCACTGCTACAGTGCAGTTGAATACCTAGCGCTAGTCTTTCAAATACATTAGAAGACAAACCAGAACGTACTATTATAGAGCTTTTGGAAGATGTTTGATGTTCGAAGTATTGCCTTTAGTCTTTAGGGCAAAGATTTAAATAAACCAATTATTATACAATGACACTAGATCTATAATCCTTTCCGTCTATCTCACACACACACATATAGGCTTATATATACATCAATGTCATTATATAATGAACATATCAAATATATACCTATATATGTTTTCCTACATTGTATTTATTACTTTACTTTAAAACTCGTTCGTTGTGTTTGCTTCCACTTGCTCAATAACAGTGTTAAGTGACCCCCCCCCCCCCACACACACACAAATGTAGGTCTACTTCCTTGTGTAGACGCCGGTGGAAAAAGGGGTCATTCTGTTTGCTTTTGTCTTGACCAGGACTATTCCTGGCCATTTACAGATAGGTGGACTCAGAGGACTCCCGAATTAAAGGTTGAGATAGGTGGACTCAGAGGACTCCCGAATTAAAGGTTCAGATAAGTGGACTCAAAGGACTCCCTAATTAAAGGTTCAGATAGGTGGACTCAAAGGACTCCCGAATTAAAGGTTCAGATAGGTGGACTCAGAGGACTGTTGCAATGGATTCAAACTCGAGACCCTAGTTGCAGACTTTAACTATTCAACTTTGTCGCTGCACGCACAATTAGCTAGGGACTCATTGTTAGAAAGAACTGTCCTGTGGTTAGACGCATGTTAAAATCAGCAGATTCATCTCATCAACTGGTGTGAGAGCAATAAAACAACCACACAAACCGATTGTTTATTTTGAACTGTGTCAACAGAACGATAAGAGCGTCTAAAAAGGGCAAAGTTCAATTAAATGTGAACTTAGGAGATTTCCGAAAACCAACAAAATATTGGATCGAAATTTCACGTTAGCGATAAGGCAGTCCTATTATATTGTATTTAATAGCTGATGACAAAGGCTTCGGCTAGCCTAACATTGGTCCGCTACTGACAATTTAATCTACAATTGCATCCATTTACACTGAGTGAAAAAAACAACTTTCTTGTAAAAGAGTTCACGCATGTATACAAAGCGCCCCCAACCCCCCGAACAACAAGTTTCCTATAGCATTGTATTAAACGTGTATAAAGTTTTCCTTTACAGTTCAAAAGCCATTTAATGCTTATTAACTTCACCAGTTGTTTGTGATATTTTATAAGTATTTATTGCCTTAATATCACCACAATGTATTGGCAGACGTTGGTTGTTAGCAAGAAGCGGAATAGAATTAATGAGAAATGGACAAGCTCTCATCCGAATCACAAGAAAGACGACACCTATTATAAGCTATCCTGACAAGATCAACGTCTAATTTTTCGACTGAGGACCAGACACAACAGAATAAGACAACATATGTTCCGGAAGCTTAAAATTGGAACCAGTGAATTCTGCCCATGTGGAGTGTCACCAGAGAATGCTGACCATGTCCTTCAAAACTGCATTCTTTACCAAGAGGCCCGAGCTAGACACTGGCCCCAAAACACCTCTATAAAAATAAAACTACACGGAGAGCTCCCTGATTCGGAAACCACTGCGCAGTTCATCTCATGTATTGGTCTAGTCATCTGAACACTCCAACATAATAATGAGAACAAGGAAGTAGAAGAAGAAGCAAGTAGCAAGGTATCCATGTCTTACTGGATTGCTCACTTTCCCTTGTAAATATTGGAATATTTTAAAATGACTTTTCAAAGCCATTGTGTTACATTTTCCTTTTGGTCACAAAATATTTTTGACGAAGAATTTATTAAACATAATGAGAATATCTTTAAGACACTTTTTTCGTAATCAAATACATTTACTATAGATCAAAGAATTCTGTCATAGATACATGAGACTTCAGCTCAATTATTTAAACTTTACTGTCAGCTTTGTTAATGTCCACAAGATATATATGATAACAGATTATTTAGAGTACATAGCTAAAAGTTAAGTTTTCAAATCGCGCCAATGTTACAGTGTCATCATGACAAATGTCACTGTCACCATGGCTCCTGTCAATAGTTGTTTCTCTTCGGTCCTCCCTCTGACTAGTTCCCCCCCCCCCCCTGACGCAGCGTACAGAGCATCTATTGATTACGTTCATATTATGACAAGGATTGTAGTCTAATAGCTATGTTGATGTTTGCTGTTGATGTAGACTTGCAAGTGACTCTCTATGTCAACACAATAACGTGACGTATACACATGTACATATGGGGGAGGTGGGGGCTTTTGTCTTTGTCGTGAAATTAATATCGAACAGATTTTCTGTCGTACAGACTAAAACAAGCTTTTTTTTTATTTCAATGATTTTACCTTTGCTTCCTGACATCCTATTTCGTATATTAGGAAGAGTAGATTTTATTTTAACTAACATTCATTTATACTTATCATTTGTATAGTAAACCAACGACTTTGTATCTAAGTTTAGATGGATTAATAACAATGGCAATGTCTTCGATTCCTAAGATTTAGGATGAGTGAAATGTTTCATGTGACTAATCAAACCCAGTTGCAGTCTGCATATTTTGTCACTTCTAATAATGCAGATAGAAAAAAACATTTAAACAGTTGATGTGCAACTAAAATGTTTCCTGAAACTTTAAGATCAATTGACATAACCTAAGGGACATTTACAAGCTGTCCTAAGCGTTTTACACAAACAAATGCTCTTGTTTAATCTAACATCACTTCTATCTGTGTGTACACAAAGAAATGCTCTTGTTGAATCTAACATCACTTCTATCTGTGTGTACACAAACAAATGCTCTTGTTGAATCTAACATCACTTCTATCTGTGTGTACACAAACAAATGCTCTTGTTGAATCTAACATCACTTCTATCTGTGTGTACACAAACAAATGCTCTTGTTGAATCTAACATCACTTCTATCTGTGTGTACACAAACAAATGCTCTTGTTGAATCTAACATCACTTCTATCTGTGTGTACACAAACAAATGCTCTTGTTGAATCTAACATCACTTCTGTGTGTACACAAACAAATGCTCTTGTTGAATCTAACATCACTTCTATCTGTGTGTACACAAACAAATGCTCTTGTTGAATCTAACATCACTTCTATCTGTGTGTACACAAACAAATGCTCTTGTTGAATCTAACATCACTTCTATCTGTGTGTACACAAACAAATGCTCTTGTTGAATCTAACATCACTTCTATCTGTGTGTACACAAACAAATGCTCTTGTTGAATCTAACATTACTTCTATCTGTGTGTACACAAACAAATGCTCTTGTTGAATCTAACATCACTTCTATCTGTGTGTACACAAACAAATGCTCTTGTTGAATCTAACATTACTTCTATCTGTGTGTACACAAACAAATGCTCTTGTTGAATCTAACATCACTTCTATCTGTGTGTACACAAACAAATGCTCTTGTTGAATCTAACATCACTTCTATCTCTGTGTACACAAACAAATGCTCTTGTTGAATCTAACATCACTTCTATCTCTGTAGTTCTCTTTCTCCAATATCTAGTTCAATTTCTTTTTTTCTCTATTTTACTCTCCACCTCTTTCTGACTCTCTCACTCTCTCAGTCTCTCTCTCTCTCGATATTATTGCTCCTCTATGTTTCTGTGTTTTTGTTTCACTCTTTCTCTCGTTTCTCTTTCTGTGTCTCACACAAACTGTCTCAAACACAGTCACACACTCTGTCTCATACACGTCGTCCCACACACCTCGTCTCACACACTGTCTCAGACACACACAGTCACACACACTGTCTCACACACCATCTCACACACAGTCGCACACACATCTCACACACACTGTCTCACACACAGTCACACACACAGTCTCACACAGTCACACACACACACTGTCTCACACAAACACTCTCGCACACACACACTCTCGCACACACACACTCTCACACACACACACACTGTCTCACACACGTCGTCTCACACACACACTGCCTCACACACACACTGTGTCACAGTCACACACCCACACTGTCTCACACACGTCGTCTCACACAAACAGTCACACACAAACAGTCACACACACAGAGTCTCACACACACACACTGTCTCACACGCACACTGCCTCACACACACTGGCTCACATTGTGTATATACATAGATCTCTTTTCAAAACATTTATTTTCGTTTGTCACTTTGTCGCTCATTAGTTCCTTCATCGAAACCAAACACCAAGCCTCCTGCACGTACACCCCCCCCCCTCTCCCTCTTACAGACACACGTTCACATTGAAAGGGAAGAAAATAAGTTCAAAATGTCAAAGAAAACAGTTGAGTGAGTTTAACAAAAGAGACAACTAATTGGGCCTTTGGAGGGGGGGGACTCGAGGGGCATGGATATATATGATCGACTGTCATTCATATTTACAGGTTTTGGATAAAAAAGACTCAGCTAGTAGAACAGCTAGTAGAAAACCTTTAAATATCTCGCTATGTCGCAATGAAATATGTCATAGTGGATATTCATTTGACTTCCTCGTCCTTTAAAGTCTAGAAACAACAAAAGACACTTTGATAAGATCAGGCAGTTGACGCATTCTTCACGTTATACATACACTCGTGGAGACAGAAGAGTTCTCTTTCCTTGATATAACACAAACTTAGGAAACTAGCTTTCAAAAATAAAAAAAGAAAAATGTAACAATAATACTTACACAAAAATAGAAAGCTTTTATAAGAGAAATCAAAAGAACCGCAAAATTACTGCCATATCGATTGATACTGCAAGATTTATTTCCTCTTTTCTATACAAAAAAACAACAACAACATAATTTATTAATTACCTTTAATTAACTAATGGGTCAATTTTTTTTATTGATTTATATGTTGTCTTCGACAATGAATAATTGTGCAAAGTTTCAACTTGATCCGAGAAGAGGGAATGGTAGAAAAAAAACATGTACAAGATACGTACCTTTAAGGAGTACGGAGTAAGTTGATTTAGGCTTTGTAAATGTAGAGAATAAAAACAAAATCTGGTTTCCACGTTCTGCATAAGTATATTGAAGTATTACACTTTATTGAACATTCTCTTAATATAGATAAATAAAGACTTATTGACATCTAAATGTGAACCTAATATTTTATAGGATTTAGTACATATATCAATATCTTCCTATTTTCATTATACCTGTTTTATAATGACGCATAAATGTCTGATATACACTAAAGTCTCCCTGGAATCAGGAAGTCAGAATGCCCTATACAAATGCAAGTGGAGCAAGTGTCAGGTCACGACAGGTATTGAAACTATCGCTGGCACATTTATTGCGATATTGTGCTCCTGTTACTATTTGAAATGAAAGTTATGACAGGCACTGTTTGTTAAATTAGTAGATGGTGGGTTATAGAACCAAGCCCTACAGTTTCCTTTCAATAAAACGCTTTTTATTGCCAACTTGTATGCAACTTGCTTATAATATCCTTGAAAAGGTATTCACTGGTCGTTGACATTGTTGGTGCTCACAGGTTCTTCCAAGATCACTATAGATCAAATAAAATTGCATTGCTTATTGCGAAGTGGCTGAATCCACAGACCAATATATAAATAGGTCTGTTATAGAATGGCTTCGGTGGTATCATCTGAAACTACTATAGTCTAAATATTGACAGTAGAAAATTAAAATTGAAGCATCTTAGATGTTAATGGCAATTAATCTCCGAAGATTTGTGGATGATTGTAATAGATGTCGCCAACTGTGTACATTTTTGTTTACGATGTCTCCCCCTCACACCCATTGTCTCCCCCTCACACCCATTGTCTCCCCTCACACCCATTGTCTCCCCCTCACACCCATTGTCTCCCCCTCACACCCATTGTCTCCCCCTCACACCCATTGTCTCCCCCTCACACCCATTGTCTCCCCCTCAAACCCATTGTCTCCCCCTCACACCCATTGTCTCCCCTCACACCCATTGTCTCCCCCTCACACCCATTGTCTCCCCTCACACCCATTGTCTCCCCTCACACCCATTGTCTCCCCCTCACACACATTGTCTCCCCTCACACACATTGTCTCCCCTCACACCCATTGTCTCCCCTCACACCCATTGTCTCCCCTCACACCCGTTGTCTCCCCTCACACACATTGTCTCCCCCTCACACACATTGTCTCCCCTCACACCCATTGTCTCCCCTCACACCCATTGGCTCCCCCTCACACCCATTGTCTCCCCTCACACCCATTGTCTCCCCCTCACACCCATTGTCTCCCCTCACACCCATTGTCTCCCCCTCACACCCATTGTCTCCTCTCACACCCATTGTCTCCCCTCACACCCATTGTCTCCCCTCACACCCATTGTCCTCGTGTCTTTTCTGGGAATTCGTATCATCGCCTCCTCTTTCACCTCCGTGTATCGATGATATAAGAAATCACGTGACACATTAACGTCTTATCCTCATGTCAAACCAATGTGTCTGTGTGCTTGTGTGTGTGTGAAACATAACTCTGTGTTCAATAGGGCAACACCCTCCTCTCTTTTTCTCTCTACGGCTGATAATTACTTCTTGAAACAAGTCTCTAGTGTACCAGTGTTACTCTTACACTCAGGTGTATGGTTCCGTTACTAGTCTAATAAACGACCTGTGTACAAAAAGCTGTTTAATGATCTATAGGCTTTAACAAAGTCGCTTCCTTGTTGATAGAACAGTATCAGCAGAGTTACTAAACAAGTGCAGAAATAAAAGTGTGTTCGTTTGCGCTGTCACCAATAGACTGTGTTCAGTGTGTTTGGCATAATGTTAACTTAAAATTAGTGATTTGTGTACTTAAAAGCTGTAAGTACTTGATGTACATATCGTGTGATCTGTACACAATAAATTATACTGAACTGTTCGATTGTTGGATATGGCCAAGAAACAGCATACTGAAGGCAATGGAGGGACGTTCACGGATATTAAAGGAAAGAAGGGAGCTTCATCGTCCAGTAATGGTTGGTTTGGTTTTTTAAAACTAGATCTAGATTTAGATGCTGCCAGGTTTTAATTTCTTTAACGGTTGAATACATGTACTATTTTTTCTTATATATTTGTTTTAGAAATGTTTTTAAGTACTGTTATTTTAAATGTGAATGTTTATGTTTTTTTTTAAATATTCCATCTCCACGTATGTAGCTGTGTATATGTACGTATGTAGCTGTGTATATGTACGTATGTAGCTGTGTATATGTACGTATGTAGCTGTGTATATGTACGTATGTAGCTGTGTATATGTACGTATGTAGCTGTGTATATGTACGTATGTAGCTGTGTATATGTACGTATGTAGCTGTGTATATGTACGCATGTAGCTGTGTATATGTACGCATGTAGCTGTGTATATGTACGCATGTAGCTGTGTATATGTACGCATGTAGCTGTGTATATGTACGCATGTAGCTGTGTATATGTACGCATGTAGCTGTGTATATGTACTTGTATGTAGCTGTGTATATGTACTTGTATGTAGCTGTGTATATGTACGCATGTAGCTGTGTATATGTACGCATGTAGCTGTGTATATGTACTTGTATGTAGCTGTGTATATGTACTTGTATGTAGCTGTGTATATGTACTTGTATGTAGCTGTGTATATGTACGTATGTAGCTGTGTATATGTACGTATGTAGCTGTGTATATGTACGTATGTAGCTGTGTATATGTACGTATGTAGCTGTGTATATGTACGTATGTAGCTGTGTATATGTACGTATGTAGCTGTGTATATGTACGTATGTAGCTGTGTATATGTACGTATGTAGCTGTGTATATGTACGTATGTAGCTGTGTATATGTACGCATGTAGCTGTGTATATGTACGTATGTAGCTGTGTATATGTACGCATGTAGCTGTGTATATGTACGCATGTAGCTGTGTATATGTACGCATGTAGCTGTGTATATGTACGCATGTAGCTGTGTATATGTACGCATGTAGCTGTGTATATGTACGCATGTAGCTGTGTATATGTACGCATGTAGCTGTGTATATGTACGCATGTAGCTGTGTATATGTACGCATGTAGCTGTGTATATGTACGCATGTAGCTGTGTATATGTACTTGTATGTAGCTGTGTATATGTACTTGTATGTAGCTGTGTATATGTACTTGTATGTAGCTGTGTATATGTGCGTATGTAGCTGTGTATATGTGCGTATGCAGCTGTGTATATGTGCGTATGCAGCTGTGTATATGTGCGTATGCAGCTGTGTATATGTGCGTATGCAGCTGTGTATATGTGCGTATGCAGCTGTGTATATGTGCGTATGCAGCTGTGTATATGTGCGTATGCAGCTGTGTATATGTGCGTATGCAGCTGTGTATATGTGCGTATGCAGCTGTGTATATGTGCGTATGCAGCTGTGTATATGTGCGTATGCAGCTGTGTATATGTGCGTATGCAGCTGTGTATATGTGCGTATGCAGCTGTGTATATGTGCGTATGCAGCTGTGTATATGTGCGTATGCAGCTGTGTATATGTGCGTATGCAGCTGTGTATATGTGCGTATGTAGCTGTGTATATGTACTTGTATTCACTTGATATTTCCCCCTCCCCCTTTGTTTTTTTTCCAAAAGTTTAAATCTGAACTGAAACTATTGTATGCATGTTTAGATAGATGGGATAAATGACTCACAAAGACATAAATAGTCTCTTGGTGGAGTTGTTGACCGTTCAGAACTAGATGCCTCTAAATGTCGATTTCTTAAGATAGTAGTCGAATGATGTGTGTAGAAGGAGAACAGTTTAAAACTCGATTCGATTACGGATTTTCACTTTAAATGTTCGATTCTAAACATTAAACAATATTACGGACGTTAGAATAAAAGTTCTGTGTTGGCCGCTAAAAACAAAAGGCTATAGGCCTCTACATTGCTTAGTGCTAGAAGCGAAAGAGGTTGTATTTGTATTGTATTTTTACTGTGGATCTTTAAATAGCAAGATGTTTCAGTTTTAAATTGTAAACAGAAATATTTCGTTGAATCAAAACTTGAGGGGGGAAAATTAATCAATTAAAAAAAAAAATGGGGGGAGAGTAAGAAAAGAGAAAATAAAACTTCATTAAAAAAATGTTCGCCGGGATCGAGGTAAAACTATTCCTCAACCCCTGTTAGAGAGTAGTTAAAACTGTACTAGACAGGTATACCTATTTAAACTAAGCGGGTTGTAAAAGAAGATTTGCTGAGTTGTTCGAAGGGCCCATAACTCTGTCACTAAGCTTAGAAAGCGAGCTCGTTCTCCTAACTTGTATCTTGTATTTACGATGTTTAGTTGACATCATACTGTCAAAGTCAAGGCAGATGGTCGTTGTGCTGGCCACACGGCACCCTCGTTAACTTTGGGCCACAGAAACAGATGACCTTTACTTCATCTGCCCTATAGATCGCAAGGTCTGAACGAGGAGCTTTACTTTTTTTTTTTTTTCTTTTTTTACATAGTGTGACGTCTTATATTTACTTTCTCTTTCTTTTCTCCTCTACGTTTCCGGTTTCTCCCTGTCTCTTCACTCACTCTACCCTCTCTTCACTCACTCTACCCTCTCTTCACTCACTCTACCCCCCTTCACTCACTCTACCCTCAATTCACTCACTCTACCCTCCCTTCACTCACTCTACACTCCCTTCACTCACTCTACCCTCTCTTCACTCACTCTACCCTCTCTTCACTCACTCTACCCTCTCTTCACTCACTCTATCCCCCTTCACTCACTCTACCCTCTCTTCACTCACTCTACCCTCTCTTCACTCACTCTACCCCCCTTCACTCACTCTACCCTCTCTTCACTCACTCTACCCCCCTTCACTCACTCTACCCTCTCTTCACGCACTCTACCCTCTCTTCACGCACTCTACCCTCTCTTCACTCACTCTACCCTCTCTTCACTCACTCTACCCCCCTTCACTCACTCTACCCTCTCTTCACTAACTCTACCCTCTCTTCACTCACTCTACCCTCTCTTCACTCACTCTACCCTCTCTTCACTTACTCTACCCCCCTTCACTCACTCTACCCTCTCTTCACTCACTCTACCCTCTCTTCACTCACTCTACCCTCTCTTCACTCACTCTACCCTCCCTTCACTCACTCTACCCTCTCTTCACTCACTCTACCCTCTCTTCACTCATTCTACCCTCTCTTCACTCACTCTACCCTCCCTTCACTCACTCTACCCTCTCTTCACTCACTCTACCCTCTCTTCACTTACTCTACCCTCTCTTCACTCACTCTACCATCTCTTCACTTACTCTACCCTCTCTTCACTCACTCTACCCTCTCTTCACTCACTCTACCCTCTCTTCACTCACTCTACCCTCTCTTCACTTACTCTACCCTCTCTTCACTCACTCTACCCTCTCTTCACTTACTCTACCCTCTCTTCACTCACTCTACCCTCTCTTCACTCACTCTACCCTCTCTTCACTCACTCTACCCTCTCTTCACTCACTCTACCCTCTCTTCACTTACTCTACCCTCTCTTCACTCACTCTACCCTCTCTTCACTCACTACCCTCTCTTCACTCACTCTACCCTCTCTTCACTCACTCTACCCTCTCTTCACTTACTCTACCCTCTCTTCACTCACTCTACCCTCCCTTCACTCACTCTACCCTCTCTTCACTCACTCTACCCTCTCTTCACTTACTCTACCCTCTCTTCACTCACTCTACCCTCTCTTCACTTACTCTACCCTCTCTTCAGTCACTCTACCCTCTCTTCACTCACTCTACCCTCTCTTCACTCACTCTACCCTCTCTTCACTCACTCTACCCTCTCTTCACTCACTCTACCCTCTCTTCACTTACTCTACCCTCTCTTCACTCACTCTACCCTCTCTTCACTTACTCTACCCTCTCTTCACTCACTCTACCCTCTCTTCACTCACTCTACCCTCTCTTCACTCACTCTACCCTCTCTTCACTCACTCTACCCTCTCTTCACTTACTCTACCCTCTCTTCACTCACTCTACCCTCTCTTCACTCACTCTACCCTCTCTTCACTCACTCTACCCTCTCTTCACTCACTCTACCCTCTCTTCACTCACTCTACCCTCTCTTCACTCACTCTACCCTCTCTTCACTTACTCTACCCTCTCTTCACTCACTCTACCCTCTCTTCACTCACTCTACCTTCTCTTCACTCACTCTACCCTCTCTTCACTCACTCTACCCTCCCTTCACTCACTCTACCCTCTCTTCACTCACTCTACCCTCTCTTCACTTACTCTACCCTCTCTTCACTCACTCTACCCTCTCTTCACTCACTCTACCCTCTCTTCACTCACTCTACCCTCTCTTCACTCACTCTACCCTCCCTTCACTCACTCTACCCTCTCTTCACTCACTCTACCCTCTCTTCACTCACTCTACCCTCTCTTCACTCACTCTACCCTCCCTTCACTCACTCTACCCTCTCTTCACTCACTCTACCCTCTCTTCACTCACTCTACCCTCTCTTCACTTACTCTACCCTCTCTTCACTCACTCTACCCTCTCTTCACTCACTCTACCCTCCCTTCACTCACTCTACCCTCTCTTCACTCACTCTACCCTCTCTTCACTCACTCTACCCTCTCTTCACTCACTCTACACTCCCTTCACTCACTCTACCCTCTCTTCACTCACTCTACCCTCTCTTCACTCACTCTACCCTCTCCTTACTCACTCTACCCTCCCTTCACTCACTCTACCCTCTCTTCACTCACTCTACCCTCTCTTCACTCACTCTACCCTCTCTTCACTCACTCTACCCTCTCTTCACTCACTCTACCCTCTCTTCACTCATACGACTATTTGTATCCTTGAATACTCTTTCTTCAAATCTATTTCAACTAGACCCATTGATTGGAATGTTAACCCATTTAAATTTTATGATGTCATAGTTTTTTTTAAGCAACTGAATTATCGATTGCATACTCTGTACAGATGGTTGACGTAGTGTATGTAATACACAGACCAGACCTGGGGGGTGCAGTGAAATGGTGTTTACCTCAAGCGCCTCTGTCCAGTCTCAGGACACAAACAAATCTTTACCCATTTAACGCTAGAATTTACCCACCGGTTATGTCCACCTGTCCTCATGTGAGAACATTTCCTCCTTGTCCAGCAGTTTGAAGACGTCAGAGCATTTAAACTTACAACGTGAGCAAGTTACTAATACATTTACGTATCAATTTGAAATGTCGGAGAAATGTCGGAGAAATGTCGGAGAAACATCTTGGTCAAAGAAACATGTTTACAGCATCCAACCTCCTCGCCTTACAGAATGAATAAGTAGGCCTACTTCCTATTATCTACATGAAGTGACTGGAATGTCTTCAATGCGCAACCGTGTGACTTTTGATTATAGAAAGTGAAAAGTCTTATATATAGTTATGCAGTGGCGTTGCTAGGGTGGGAGAGGAGGGGGAAAAATTGAAAATTATTTTTAATTTTATTATTATTATTAATTTTATTATTATTATTAATTTTATTATTATCATTAATTTTATTATTATTTATTATTGCCGTTATTATTTTATTATCATTATTATTTATTATTATTCGCGGCAATGCGGCCCGAGACAAACGTCTCTAAAATGTATTTGGAGCCTCTGCAGTAAAAAGTAGGACACCACTGCTTTAAATCACTTTAATAAGAATCCTATAGACAATGCCAACGTAAAAGTCCTAAAATTAAAACTATCGTCAAAATGTATCTCCGCATTGACCTAATCAGTGGGAAAAGCCGTTAACTAATTACATTTTATTCTCAATTAGTCCTTTCGTATACAACACAGGTCTGAACCCTCTATAAGACGGTATACAAGATGTGCACTAAATCTACATATAAAGAAACTGGTGAAACGAATGGTCTCATTGAATTCATGTCACTATAACTTCAATCCTTGTCGCTAGCATCATAACTAGTCATACAACTCCTAATACAAGCCCTTTAGACAGAGTTTCTCTTTTTAACCCTTTCCACCACAACACGCACACACGCACACCTTTTTCTCCATTTTTGAAAGTAAATATAATAGCTATGTAAAAAGGGGAATAGTTTGAATTATTGGGCGGGGCCATTTTCATCCTAGTTGGACAGAAAGTACATATGTAGAGGGGTTATGTTCAGTAAAAGTTTTTGTCACCATTTAAAGTTTTTAGAGTCAGGCATTCGTGGGATATAAATTCATAATAACTGTTAGTGTGTGTGTGTGTGCTGCCATTGTTTAGTTGATGACCATGAGTACTGTTGATATACCGTTGGGCATTTATTTACTTGCAGACACTCCGTTAAAGAAAGGCTACGATCCATCACGGCAAGGTCCCAAGCGGAAGAGGTGAGGTATTCGAGTGGATTGTTATATGTCTATTTCGGATTCGTTCGGATCTCGTTCACCACTGAAACTGGACATTTAATAGATTGCCTTGACTCTTTCATCACTGAAACTGGACATTTGGTAGATTGCCTTGACTCTTTCATCACTGAAACTGGACATTTAGTAGATTGCCTTGATTCTTTCATTACTGAAACTGGACATTTATTACATTACTTTGTCTCTTTAAGTCTCTTTCATCACTGAAACTGGACAACAGATGTATGGCTCTCTTCTCTTGAAAGCAGTAAACAGGACGGACCTTGAAGGCGACATAACTTGTGACGTATTTAGACCAAATCTAAGACAGAATTAATTAGAGAATAAATCAACAGTTACTGCCTAGCCTTCACACTAGTAACAGCTAGCTATGGACAGAAACACGGACTTCATGGTTGTGTGTTACACAGTGTTGAGCTATAAGCATAGATTCCGATTTCAGGTTGGATATTAAGAGTTACTGTATCAGTGTATATCTTTTCATGTTTGCTGCTTATTAACTAGCAAAATTTAAAAAAAAAAGTTTATATTAGGTGAAGAACTCCGCACTTACAACTCTCAATTTTGTTTAATTTTTTTATTCTTTCATGTATTGTGTACCCCAATGAATAATTGTGCAAAGTTTTGACTTGATCCGAGAATGGTTGTGTGAGAAATAACGTGTCCAAACTTTTTACCTGACAGATAGAGTTGATATAAACTTTGTAAAAATTAGATGTTCCATGAACTACAAGAATAATTAACTAGTAGGCCACCACGTGAACTAATCTTTCTAAAAAAAATAAGCAAAGTATTCCTCAAATTACTTAGAATGTGCTTCTTCTTCGTTCTCGAAGTGTTCCGTTAAGGAAAAAAGTTTGGGAAACACTGGATTAGACCCTAGCTAGGATCTAGATCTAGTTTCAGTAGTAGCCAAAATAGGAGACCTTAATTTCTGTATAAAGAGTATTCTTTCACTGACATGCGACTTTCTTTGCAGTTTGTAAAATAGTTTTTAGAAAATTAAATTCTCTATACCAGCGGTTCTCAACCTGTGATCCGCGGCCCACTAGTGGTCCGCGGACATTTGCCTGGTGGTCCGCGAGCAAAACCCGAATTGCATGCTTTTTAAAAAATAAAAAATATGAAAAATAATAGAATTAAAGACATGAAAAAGAATATATGAAGTCAGTTTTAAAATTATTGATTTTAAATCGCTAGATGGCGATAGCGCAAAAGTGCGTTTCGATTTTATGTTTACTCTAAGTTTTAGTTACACCGGAAATCAGATGGGCCCTGGCGTCTTCCCGTTTATATTGACATTCAAAAATACGCTTTTTTATTTGAAAACGAATCAAAATAATTAAATTGATTGAACACATGGATAAATTTGTAATAAAGAAAGCAACCGAACATAAGGACAACGATGATGATTTCTCTGACTCATCTTCACAACCTGAGTGTGAATCAAATGCAGTTCCGGAGAAAAAAAGACGAACTCCCATACGACGGTATGATGAAAAGTATTTGCGCTTCGGGTTTATATGCGTCTTAGTAAATAATCAACCCAGACCACAGTGTGTAATATGTTCACAAATTCTTGCAAATGAAGCGATGAAACCTGCGAAACTCCGAAGACATCTTAAAACGAATCATACTGACTGCTCGGAGAAACCATTGGAATATTTTATGCGCAAGAAACATTCACTTGGTATTCAGAAGTCTTGCATACTCCAAGCAACTAAAGTCAATGAGAAGGCTTTAAGAGCATCATTTTTAGTGGCTATCCGAGTTGCACAGGCCAAAAAGCCTCACACAATTGCAGAAACTCTGATAATGCCTGCTGCTATAGATATGTGTCGAGAGATGTTTGGTGATGCCTAGGCAAGTAAACTGAAAACAATTCCACTTTCAAACGACACAATTCAACGACGTATAGCTTTGGCGGCAGCTGACGTTGAAGAACAGTTGATTTCAAGGCTGCAAGATTCTAAACAATTTGCTATTCAGTTGGACGAATCAACGGATGTTTCCGGCCAGGCACAATTAATGGCTTATGTCAGATATATCTGGATGGATGAAGTTGAAGAAGATTTTTTGTTTTGTAAAGCTTGTCCAGGTCACATAACAAGTGCAGAACTTTTTGCTATCCTTGATAATTTTATGGCAGCCAATGGCATCGAATGGTCCTGGTGTATCGGAGTGTGCACGGATGGTGCTGCAGCAATGACTGGAAAACGAACAGGGTTGTGGGAACGTGTGCGTTCTAATGTGCCAACTGCCACATTTACGCACTGTATGATTCATCGGGAAAGTCTTGCGAGTAAAAGAATGAACGCGGACTTGGAATCTATTTTTGATTAGGCCATAAAAATTGTTAATTTCATCAAGGCTCATCCATTGAATTCTCGTCTCTTTGCTTCATTATGTTCGAATATGGATTTTGATCATGAGCAGTTACTAATGCACACTGAAGTTCGCTGGTTATCAAGGGGAAAAGTGTTTAACAGACTGTTTGAATTACGTGATGCTGTGCGAGAGTTTCTTGTAAGTAAAAATTCACAGCTTGTTGTTCATTTGAATGAAAATTCATGCTGTTCTGGCTTACTTGGCCGACATTTTTGAACAGCTGAATAAACTCAATTCATCTCTGCAAGAGAAGCACACAAACTTAATTACCCTCAGTGATAAAGTGTCTGCTTTTACGAAAAAACTTGCTCTGTGAAAGACAAGATTATTTCAGGGTAACTTTGAAATGTTTGATCAATCGCATGAATTCACAGAGAAACCAGAAAATGCTGAAATCAACAAGCCCGAGTTGGTGAAATTGATTTCTGAACATGTTCAATCATTGCTGGATCAATTTAACTTCTACTTTGGTGATTTGAACGTTGAGAGTTTTTCGTGGGTTTCCAGTCCGTTTCTTGCACACATTGATTCATTAAATTTACCACCATCGGAATTAAACCAATTCATTGAACTGACCAGTGATACTACGTTAAAGATGATGCATCCGAGAGTGAGCTTGATGAAGTTTTGGACACAAGCTTCGCATGAGTATCCAGAACTGTCTCAGAAAGCTTTCAAAATAATTTTACCCTTTGCAACATCATATCTTTGTGAATGTGGATTTTCTGCACTGGTTACAATTAAAACAAAATATCGTTCACGGCTTGAAGTCGAAGATGAACTCCGACTGAGTCTTTCAAGCATTACACCTCGTTTGGACAAGCTGTGCTCAAATTTGCAAGCTCAAGGCCCGCACTAAAATTAAATGTAGCATTGTTTCTAATCCTAACTGTTGTTAGCAGTAAGACTGATATTTGTTCATTACAAAAGGATGAAAAGGTTGAAACATTTATTAAAATATATAATAAATGATTTTAAATATCAACTTTATATTTTTTTAAATAAAACTATATAAATTTCTAGTGCGCCAGTAGCAAAACTTTTAGTAGTGGTCCGTGACTGAGACACACATTTTTAAGTGGTCCTTGAATCTCAAAAGGTTGAGAACCGCTGCTCTATACGTGCTTCGGAAAAATCTGGGCTCTACAGTCACAAGTGTCCTACGAGATGAACCTCAGTCGTTTAAAGACTAGAAGAGGCCAGCAGCAATACGCTTGTTACACCATAGCCTATAGCTAGCCTAGAGTTGCTAAGTATGGAATTGAACACATTGAAAAGATCTATATCTAGAAAGCCGTGCAGCACTCAAGATGATATTAAGTCTACATTGCAGATCTGTCTCCGGGCAATGTTGGACTCGATTAAGGGGTAATGCACGATTGAGTGGGCTTGACACGCTTAACCAAACACAGAGTGTGTAGTGTGTAATCCACTGCTGCATCAACGTCAACACATTATTTAACGGTTCATGGATGAGAAAATGTTCTTACAATTGTGTCCCCTTGTTAAGCTAGTTCAAAGAATATGTTAACTCCCTTAACTTGTACTAAAGTATATTATAAGATAAGAAAACGTGTCAGAGTGACTTCATATAAAAGTGTAGTTCCTTATTATACATTTGTAACTTTATTTAAAATATGCAATTTAAATGTATTTCAAACAAATACATCTACAATTTAAAAATCTGACAGCCACTAACTTATCATCCTATTATCAACAGGTCATGTACAGATGTAATATGTTGTCTTATATTTATCATCTTCCTGGGTGGACTCGTTGTAGTGGCATATTTTGGTAAGAATCTTTACCCTCTCTTTCTTTATTGCAGTACATTAATAGCATTTGTATTAACTGTGTAATTTACCTGTTTTACTTCCCCATTACTAAGTTATTTTTAGACAAAGACCTGAAATAGATTAATTTCTTAGCATTGAGATCTACTGTTTGTTTTTACCTATAAGAAAGCTTTGCCAAGTTAATTATCATAACCTTTAGGTCTGTAACATATTTCATTATCTTTTTTATTTTATATTTTTTATATGCAATATACCATACTTATATCCTATTATCTAATTGTTTTATTCTTTTATTTGCAATATGTAAAATATTACTGTTCATTCTCTTTTTTCTTGTGGGCTAGTTAACAGAGACTTTTTATTTATTAATTTTAGATTTGTCTCTATTTTTCAGCCTTCATGTATGGCGATCCACAGTTACTTATCTATCCAAGAGATTCTAATGGAAACTTGTGTGGTCTTGGAAAATATGAGTAAATAATGACACCAGTTCTAGTTTCTTTAGAGACATGTAGTCTGATTAATCAGAATAACTTTAATAAGTAGAATGTAGAATTTTGTTATCATTATGTGTTGCTTTGTCCGAACCTTTTAACACACATGTTTTAATAAAAGAACATTGTGCCATTTTACACAATCAAAACTCTATTTATAAATTAAAAAATAGATGTCATTTTGGCTTTACCTTGTAAATCTCATTTCTAAAACCAAATCAAAGAAATAACATTTTTGAAAGTTCCAATTAATGTGTCGACCTACAATTTTGATTTTTTTAAAATGTAGACCAAACTGCTTTTGGCAGAAAATTTGTTTAGATTAAAAAATGATACTACAAGTATTTTGGCATTGATGGTCCATTGCATCAGTGGATTAAAGATTTTCTGATAGGGAAAGAACAAACTGTAATAATAAATGGCTCTAAATCAACACTAATAACAGTAAACTCAGGTGTACCACAAGGAACAGTCTTAAGTCCACTACTATTTTTATTTTACATAAATGATTTACATAATTGCATTAGTTCAGGAACAAAAGTCAGATTTTTGCAGATGATTGCATAATATATAGAACATAAAAAACAACACAAGATACAGAAATTTAACAAAGAGAATTAGATGAATTACAGAAATGGGAATTAAATTGGAGCATGTCTTTCCACCTAGAAAAATGTCAGTTATTAAGAGTAACCAAAAAATCTAAAACAAATTAATTCCACTTATCTTATTCATGGTAAACCAGTAACACAGACTATAAACGCAAAATACCTAGGTGTTATAATAAATGAAAAACTGTCATGGAATCCCAATATTGATGAAACTATGAAAAAAGCATTAGGGTTTATTAAAAGAAATTTCTATAAATCAAATAAGAACATAAAACTAAAATGTTATTAATTGGTTAGGCCAATAATAGAATGTGCATCCTCTGTTTGGGACCCCCTTAACTCAAGAAAACATTAACAAACTGGAACAGACACAAAATAGTGCAGTGAGATTCATAACAAACGAATATTCACATTTGACTAGAGTAACATATTTAGTAAAATCACTAAATTTAGACAGCCTTCAGGATAGAAGACTTAAAAGTAAAGCAGCAATTATGCATAAAACACTGAACCATAATCTTCAAATACAAAAACAAAATTTAATAAAATACCCAGAAAGACACAAAGATAAAGGCACAGTCCTCGTTCCATATGCTAGGACAAATTTGTACAAATACACCTGAGCTAGCCAGGAAAACCAGTGACTTGGCAGAATTTAGGTCATTGGTTAATATGCATGACTAAATGCATGACGCGTAGCACGTAATCATCTTCTTTTTTGAAGTAACGCTGTATTATATAAGATAATATAACTATAAATTTATTAGTATGAGGCATATCTTTAACAAAAAAATAAATAAAATTACAAAGTGTGACAGAATATAAATATGTCAACAAGCCATTAATGATCAAACAGAAATAACAAGATAAGATAATATAACTATAAATTTATTAGTATGAGGCATATCTTTAACAAAAAAATAAATAAATTACAAAGTGTGACAGAATATAAATATGTCAACAAGCCATTAATGATCAAACAGAAATAACAAAGACACATATAAAGATATAATTTCTTTTGTTATTATTCCATTATTTTCATTATCAAAGCTAAACTCTGATGTAGTCTACCATTCAAACATGAAAATTATAATTTCACTTCAATTTTAAATTTAAAACATATTCAGAGATGTTAATTGTTAACATATTTGACACATACTTTTGTTCAGTATATATTTGCATAAATATTTTATGTTTTTTTTTTATTTCTAGAAACAAAAAGTATTTATTTTTCTTTGATCTTGTTGAGTGTGGAAGAGTTGGACCTGGAGTTTTTCTTACTGGATGTCCAACACCACAGGTACTTAGATAATCAATTTTACCAGAATTATGTTTTTCTGTTCATCAAAAAGAATCCACCAATTATTAGCAGTACCAAAAAAAAAAAATAATGACCACAAAGTATTGACTCTCCTCTTCCTGTGACATTTTATGTCTTCAGAGGTGATCTTTTTCCTTTGCAACTTCTCATGTGACTAAAGAATCCAATCCTTGATACACATCTGAGGTCACAGTTTGGACATCTGTAATCACCAGGCACTGTTGCACTTTCACCCTTCTTTTTACTTTTGGTGTGTATGCCATCAGCAATCCAGGACCCTTTCAGTATGCTTGCTCTCCATGTGGATCTGTTGGTGTCAAGTTTGAAGAGCTTCATGTCATTTTTCGTACATCAGAATACCTTAAAAGTGGGTGACCTGCCATCTATTGGATCACCATACAGTATGTCTTGTGAAAGTTGACCTTGTGGGAGTCAACTTTGTGGCATTCTGTGAGCAGGACCAAGCCAGCCATACATCTGGAGCTGATAACAGCGCGGATATCCTGGCACCCTGCTCTTCGCAGCACTTGATCATTGGTTATTTTATCTTGCCAACTTATTGTAAAAGTTTGCCTGAAAATGAGTAAACATTTTATATTTTGATTTCTTTTGTTCTTTCCTTCTATTTTTAATGTAAGTGTCATTATGTATCACCAATGTTAAGAACTATTTATTTTGTATAAAAAAAAATTAATAAGTTAAAAGATATAATTAACCATTTTTTTAAAATAAATACACTGACCTTTCTCATCTCAGGTATGTGTTGCGAAATGTCCAGACACTGATTATATTTTTGCGGAGGATCTAGTAACTCAAAATAAATCCAAACTGATTTGTAAAGATGGAGTTGAAACTTCAAAAAAGGTTAATTTTTCTTTAAATAGGTAGAAAGTATGTTGTACCATAAAATATTTAAAACATTGTTCTGTTCTTGAAAAGCTTTAAAATCTGAATATATATCAATAATGTGAAAATATCTTTAAAAACATAATTGAGTTGTTTTTTTTGTGCGGGGGGTGGGGGGGGATGTATTTCTTCAGACTTTAAGAATTCTCTTTAAATGTTTATTTTTATTTTACCTAGAGGGTGGACCAACTTGTTTTTGACAAGGACTGTGCTGCCTATTATTTTGAAAGTGAAGCAGGTAGATGTCCTTCTGGATTCTTTAGCTTAATAATAATTTAGGATTTTTCATACAGGAATATTGAAATTAAATAACAATTATATTTAATAATTTTTTTATGTGGTAATATATATTATATTTCTTAATGATCAATTCATACATTTGTTTTTCATAATTAATTTGTTTGCCTACCTATTAAAAAATTGGCATTTAATTTGAATTATTTCTTTTTTCAGTGATCAATCGATGTCTGCCTATTACGAAGATTTTGGACTTAGGCAAAGATATAGTCAACATAGCTGGGACAAATCACACAATAGTAAACAATGACAACAAAACTCTAGATGGAGGAGATATAAATTATGGCATTAAGTGAGTGTTTATTATGAAAATAATTTTAAACAGTGTAAAGAAAAACAGGGGACCCGACAAAAAAGTGTGGACGAAATAGCGCCAATGAATCAGCAACAATAATTTTATTTTGATTTTATCATTATTTTTCTGTCATCTTGCAGTTTAACACTTCAGATATCATAAATATAAATATGCAAACATAATAGAATACAAGTTTTGAAAAAGTAAAAAGCTCCTCTTTCAGACACTGTTGTCTATAGGGCAGATGATGTAAAGGTCATCTGTTTCTGTGGCCTATGGTTAATGAAGGTGTCATGTGGCCAGCACAACGACTAACTGCTGTTACATTTCCCCAACTAATGTTGGCTACCCTTAGAGCTGGGTGGACTCAAAGGTGCCCAAAGATCCCAAAATACAAAATCCCAATATTCACCAGGATTCGAACCTGGGAGATATGTGTTATATAATAATAAACAACTGTCATGGGTGTCATATTGGTAGCTTATTGGTTTTTTTTTTCTGAAAAAAATTATATTAATATTTTTTAACAGGCTTCTTACTCTTCATAAGTATCTAAAGTATGCTCAGCAAAAGCCCCATAAAAAGCTGTGCATGTACAAAATATGTTTTATAAAACTTTTTATTTTTTGTTAGTGTTTTTTTTTATTATTATTTTTTATTTAAGGTGTCAATTTTCTTTCTGTAATGTTTCTGTGAATGCTTTTTATGTTACATTTGTTTAGTACCTTCTAACATATTTGACATATGTTTATATTCAGAGTATTTGAAGCCTTTTTAAAAGCCAAAGAAATAGGAGATAAAATTATAGCTGATGTTGTGGCATCATGGTGGATGATGCTTATGTGAGTAAAGTTCTTCAACTTTCTTTTTTTGTGTGTAGACTATAGTTTCAATCACAATACAAACAAAACAAAAAACCAACACATTGTTACAATAAATTAGTTTGGTGAACCTGAATGTGCTACTAGATCTATACAATGTTGCATTCATATAATTATATATTTTGTTGAATTTTCTATTTCATTTGCTGATGATGACCTACTATCATATTAAAATTAATTTTTCATTAAACTCTGCTTGACTGAGGGATTTGGAGGCTCAAATAATCCTATTAAAAATCCTGGATTAAATACTGTGATAACATCACACTAGAACTTGTTTTTATTCTTTACACAATAAACAACTTACATCAGTTATTATATTACACAAAGTAAACACTCTATAGCCAATACTTGCAATCAGTAAAAAAATAAATATTAGTTGCACAAAAATGTATACATGTTTGTGATTAATTATGAAAGACACAAGGATAAAGGCATTCTTGTTCCATATGTTAGGACAAATTGGTACAAATGCTCCTACTTCCCTAGTGCTATTAGAACATGAAATGGGTCGCCAAAACTAGCCAGGAAAACAATGACTTGGGAGAATTTAAGTAATTGTTTAACATGCATGACTAGATGCATGACGCATTGGACGTAATCATCTTCTTTTTTGAAGTAATGTCTGTAACCCATTATATAAGATAAGATTAATTACCAGATTTGAGTATTTTTTGACAAATAATTTTTATTTATCTTTTTTTTTTATTGCACAGAGGTTTAGTAGTTGCTATGGTCATCTCAATGATATGGATTGTGTTGATGAGATGGATCTCTGGCTTCATGGTCTGGCTAACAGTATTACTTTTTGTAGCTCTGTGGCTTGCATGTAAGGCCATTTTTTGTTTGAAACTAAACTTGTAGAATCCTCACTGATTTCTTAGTTTATTGAGTTCATAAGCAACTAGATTAAGTTCATTCACTATGTTTGAATGATTGGTTAACTTAAGAATGAATCATTAACATAACAGAAAAAAAACTTAGATAAGTTATGATTGCCCATGGAATGATAATTTATCCAAGACAACATTGCGTGTTGTATGTGATGTCATTAAGATATTACCTTTACATTTAAATTAATGAAAAAAACAACAACAATTAAGTAATCAGTTTTGTAATAGTTTTTTTAAAGATATGCTAAAATAATATACTTGTTTAAATCCATTCTTATCTAAACATAAATCATATTTTAAACATATTTCTAATAAGCATTTTGATAATATAATAGACACTATTATGTTATTTAAAAAAAAAAAAAAACTACTTATAAAACATGTAATAATTCTTTTTTCAATTGTATTAGCTTTTGACATCAGCTATCTGTGGACCATTATTACTTTTGCAACGTTTTTCTTAAAATGTTAAAAGCTATAAACCAAAAACATTTATAAAAAATATCTAAATAAATTAAACTAGTTAGTTATCATACTGATTTTCATTTGTTTCATCACTATAGTAACCATCTGTTGTTGGTACCTGTACTTTCAAAACAAAGGAACCAATCAAACCTTGACTGTATATTTAATTTGGCAGCTTTCTTTTGAAAAGGAAAATCTTTTCTTAGCTGGAGGTAAACATTTAAAAAAATATAAATGTAAAAAGTAAAAAAAAAAAATTAAAAAAATAAAAAATTCATAAATAATACCTTTTAAATTAATTTTTCAGGCATCATTTTTGGAGTGATATTTGTCATTGTCTTTTTTATAATGCTGTTTTTGTGTCAGAGAATACGAATTGCAGTTGCACTCATAGGTCATGGAAGTAGGTAGGTATTACTTTTTTATTTTGACTTATAGATCTATTTGATTATGGCTTATGCAGCTCTATGCAAGTCTGAAAATATGGTTTTATTTAATTTCTCTTAGAGCTAGTTAAAATATATTTAAATGTTGGCAATACTTACTAAGAGAAGGCCTACTTTCTGGGATAAATTGGGGAAAAAAGTACTTGATTATATATATTCCATATTGAATATCTGTATAACTACAGAAAATAAAAGAACTATTTTGGCAGCTTAAAGGTTTGCTTTGAAAAAAACAACATAAAAACCATATCAGACCCATCTTTTATTTTATTTTGCTTATGTAGATATCTATTTTATCAATTTACTTCATCTAAGAGCTACAATACAAGATGAACATAATATGGCTGATAAAGCTCACTAAATTATATATATTTCATCAGAATGTTCAAAAATGGGTCATTTAAGTTAAATAGAAACTAGAGATTTGTTTTAAAATATACATGTGTTTATGGACTGGTTTTCAACTTCAGTTTAAAATTTAAAAAAATTTTTTTCTTTTACAGAGCTGTTGGTTCTATGTGGTCAACTCTTTTCTGGCCTTTGGTTCCTTTTGTTTTACAGCTTGGCGTAGTTGCACTCTGGGGTTGCATTGCAACGTATCCTTTACTTCAGTTGATTTGATATGCTTTACATTTGTAACAAAATACAGACTACTAGACTTCAGTCAAATCTTATTAACAAGATATTTATTACATTTTGTCCAAAAAAAAAATAAAAAATCAACATTTGCAAGGGAGATAATTAAAAATGTGAAACATTAAAAATGAAATATTGATACAACTTCCCTTTATTTTTTGTATTTGTTTCTTAACTTAGTATGAGATTTCTGTTGACCATAGGAAGAGCTCCGCAATCTTCTGGGAACTTCACTCTAGCCAATGGCACCACTGACATTTCAAAATACAAAAGTGATGTGGAAAATTTATTTGAGAGAATCCCATGCGAAAGCAGTGTAAGTGTTAGCTTCATAACTAAGGCACCTTCAGTGCTGAACTTAAATAATTGAAACATCAAAAAAATAAATTACACAATTTATTAAAAACCTGTCTATGTATATGTAAATCGACAAATAACTGAAATTCATATATTGCAAGTTCCATAGCAGAAACAGTGTTAGACTATTAAATATCAGGTTATAGTGCTCTACTATGATAGAAATCTGATCTAAGGTGCACACATTTTTCACTAAATTTTTTATAGATATTGTGTAAGGCCCCCACCAATTGGAGGCCATGGCAGCAGCCTAGTTTGCCTATGCCTAAGGTTGGCCCTACACCTTCAATATCAGTGTTAGATTACTTGATATGTTTAATAATTGCACTTTTTTTTTTCTTAAATTTAAAATCTTGTTTTTAATTTTGGCATTCAGCAAAATGACACTGAAGGAAAGTTGTGTGGCTTCTTAAAGTACGGCAAAGGAGAGTAAGTAGACATGTGTCTGTTGAGATATTACATTTTTTGAGTTTTAACTAAGACACAATTTGCAAGAAGAAATGTCTGAAAAAAAAATGTTTATTCATTTTTTATGAAATAAAAACAAAATAGCCATTTCAGAAAATATAGAGCTTTTTTTTTTTCTAACTAGAGCAAATATACATCAAATTTTATTGTGAAATATATAGATTTGAAAATATTGCTCTTATTTCCATTTTCAGATCATCTTATTGCATGTAATATTTTTCTCCTAGATTAACTTATAGATAGACACATCAGAGAAAATATATTTTAAGACAATAGGGTTATAAATTTTAAAAAAAAAAAAAAAATATTCATTGCTTTCTTTTTTTTCAGCTATACTATCTACCTCCAAATATTCAACCTCTTCATGTTTTTCTGGCTGGTAAATTTTGTCTCAGCTCTTGGCCAGCTAACACTGTCTGGTGCTTTCTCAAGTTATTATTGGGCTTTCGATAAGTCCAAAGATATTCCAGCTTTACCATTATTAGGAGCTTTTTATAGATGTTTCAGGTAAGCATCAAATATATTTTAATCTTATTATTACAAGCATCATCTTTCTTACTATAGTTTACCTTGAAGTAGTATTTAGGTTATCTCATAAGGACTCAAGAATTTCTTCTTGTAATTGTCAACAGATACCATTTAGGCTCTTTGGCTTTTGGGTCTTTGCTGATTGCTATTGTTCAAATCATCCGAGCTTTTCTGGAATACTTGGACAGCAAGTTGAAGGCTTCAGAGAATCCTGTTGCCAAATTTTTTCTCAAGTAAGTATTGAAATTATATTTTGGAAAATTTAAAAAAAATTATCTTATGGAATAATTCTTTATTGATTTTTTTTTATTATACAGTACAATGTCAATTTTATTTATCAGCCTAAAACTCTTTTGTTTAATTAGCAAAATATGTTTTATTTTGTTTGTTGTTTTATATGCTTTGGAAGTTCCTTCAGAATTGAAGATAATTTACTTCCTAGTCAAAACTTCCTGCAGGACAATGGGGAATGGAAGCGGGCAGGGTATGAACCCAGAACAATCAAGAAGTCTGAATGACAATCCAACTTCCATAACTAACAACCAGGCAGCCATCCTAATCCTAAATATTTAATTATTTTGGTATTATTTCTTTGCTATTTAAGATTCATTACTATTGAGCCAAGTCAGGACTCTAAAATGTTGGATCCCTCTTCAGGTTATTAAAAATTAATGATAGAAGGTCTGAGGGAGTTATGTCAGCTTGTTCAGTGATGTCTAGGGTGCCAAGCAATTTCCTGCACTCCAAGCTGCAGAAATGCATTATTCAGAAAAAAACAATGAAAATGAGCAAAGTTGTTTTTTTAGTTGTTCAAGTTAAGTTTTGGAGCTTACATGTTATTCTAAATGGAAGCAATTTGAAATTGCATGGTGTGAGCAGAGTACAGCCAGTGACTGAGGTTAGGGCTTATACCATTTATTATGCAGAATATCTGTGAAGCCAGTCAGTGACTCAGCCTCTTCTGTCTATATTCATTAGGTAAAGAGCCTCTGTTGCATTTACAAAATAAAGCTAGCCTATAGAAAAGTATGAAACATTTGTACCTTCTCTTATTGTTTTGCTTACACAAGGCTCAATCATTTGGGCTTAAAAAATAAAGTATAAAATGTAAGAATTCTTCAGCCTTGAGGCTCTGTGATCAAACACTTTTACACACCATAAACACTTTTACACACCATAAACACTCTACACACCATTAAGTCCCAGCTAATTGAAAAAAAAACAATTTTTTTTCTTTGAAGTATTATTGTTTGTTTTTTTCAGGTGCCTTAAATGCTGTTTTTGGTGTTTAGAAAAAATATTGAAATTTCTCTGTAAAAATGCTTACATCATGGTATGTTTTAATATCATGCTTACATATGTAATCTAATTTGTTTTGAGTTTATTCTATTTACTGTAGGTTTATTACTTATTTATTATTACTGTTAGTTCTTCTTCCTCTTCTTCTTATTATTGTTATTATTTATTAGTTTATTATTGTTTTATTAAGTTTATTATTACAGTAGTTTATTTATTACTTTATTAGTTTCTATAAATCTACTTTAGGCTACGTAGACAACTTCATGTTTCAAAAAAAAAACTGTTTTGCAGTAACTTTTGTGTTTTATGTGTAGATTGCAGTTTATGGTAAAAATTTCTGCACATCTGCTAAGAGAGCATTTGAACTGATCTTGAAAAACTGTGTGAGAGCTTTTGTTCTTGATAAAGTCACAGACTTCCTGTTCTTTGTTTGCAAGTTAATGGTTGTTGGTGCTGTAGGTGAGAAATACATTTTTGAAGCAGTCCTTTAGGACAATATTTGTTTTTATATGAGCATTCAAGTATCGAATTGTGAAGAAAAAAATCTCTCTGTTCATAGTTCCATAAAGTTTCAATTCATGAAACCTAGATTTCATAATATGTCCCTTAAATAATAAGAATTACTCTCAGCCAGAGAATATTACTCCAGATTAGGGGTGAACAATTTAGTGAATAAGTTTTGGACTTTTTTTCAGAAATAAAGATTAATACATCCTAGTCCTAGCCTCCTGCAGGACTGAAAGCGGTGGATGTGGACAGTGTTTTTATTGAGGACTAGCTATTGGAACTTAGGAAAAAAATTAATTTAGCATAGAAAAAAAAAGGAAATAAAAAATTTACTTTAAAAAATTAAAAGTTGCCTGTTCATTTTTAAAATTTATTTTTAAATGAACAAAATCTAATAAAAACTAGAATATCTAATTAATGTATCCTTGTTATATCAAATAATTGATTAAAAGTGTTTACAAAAATATTAATTCATGAATGTAGCAAAATATTTTACTTTCATTATGGCCATCATAACAATAAATTCTGTAGCCTCCTAACGTTATATGATACTTTATTATAGCCTAGTTTTTCTTCAAAAGATTTTACACTTATTATTTTCTAATTTCAGATTTAAGCATTTAAATTTTTTTGTCTAGTATTGTCATTATAATCTCTATAGATTTTTAACAGGTAGTAACTAGTGCAAAAATAAAAATTGATATTGCTCAAAGTTGTTACCAGACACTGTATAAAAAATTATATAAAGAATGGCTGAGATATTGTCTCCATACAGAATATCCTAACACATTTTTTTTTTATATTACAATTTAAGCTAATAATTTTTTTTTACTAATAAATTTTGTTTCAATTAATACCCAGGTGTGATCGCCTACTTCTTCTTTGATGGGAAAATAACATTCCTTAACCAGTATACACCTATGCTCAATTTTTATTTTGTGCCAATTATTGTAAGTTGATGGATTACTTAGTGAATATCTGGTTCATAAAACTAGAGTGTCAGTATGCTAAATTATCAATCAAAATATTAAAATCATTTGACTTCAATACATCAATGTCATGTATAAAATCAAGTGTCATGGTCATGGTGGTAATGATTGTGGATGTATTTACTTACTTTCCTCATGCTGCAAGTTCAGAGTCGGGCTCTTGTAATACACACATACACATTGAATATATTCAATGTACAGTGCTCTTTCTTCCCAAGTGCCATTAGAACATGCACAGGTTGCCTGAATCAGCCAGGAAAACCAATGACTTAGTAGAGTTTAAGTCTCAAATTAATATGCATGACTGGATTGACACAAGGTTACGTGTAAGGTGTAATTATCTTCTTCTTTTAAGGAACATCTGTAATGTAAAAGATAAAGAAAATAAAAACCTAAGGGTCATATTAGGATACAATTAGAAATTTGGAGCAAAATTTTATTGGTTTCTTCAAATGGTAAAAGTTTTCACTTAGAGACAATGATGAGACTAGTAAAAAGAAAAATAGGATTTGAAATGTAATGAAAGTAAACATATAGAATACGCTTTGCAGAGTGGTCAGCTTTAGTTTCTCAAGTAGATATTTAACTTGGCCACTTTTGATGGTTCTCTTCATTACGCATTAAACTTCTTGTTAGACATTGTTCAAAAAATGTTTTTTTGTCTTTTTCTGTGTCCTTTTCTTTTAGACCAATCATAATGTTTTTGCCTTGACCTTTTAATTTACATAGGTTTGACCTGTTCAAATTAGAACCATCTGTTATTTATAGTACATAAAACACTGAACCATAATCTTCAAATACAAAAACAAAACCTAATAAAATACTCAAAGATAAAGACACATTCCTTGTTCCATATGCTAGAACAAATGCTCCTTCTTCCCTAGTGCTATTAGAGCATGGAATGGTTTGCCTGAGTCAGTCAGGAAAACCAATGACTTGGCAGAATTTAAGTCATTGATTAACATGCATGACTAAATTGACTAAGAATATGTGTACTTTTTTGAAGTAACATCTGTATTTTATAAGATATGATAAGTACATCCCCTAGCTGATCAGTCTGTGACCTAGATCTAATTGGCTTTAGAGTATCTGGCTACCAAAATCTGGACACTACACTTTGAATTGAATAAAATAACATTTACTATTCTTAGAACAAATCCAGTTTAGCTTGAAGCTATCTCTTTCAATACTGTCTTTTTAGTTTACTTAATACTTTAACATTTCCAAACAAACAAAATGCAAAACTTTCATTCAACAAATTTGACTATTTTAGGTTGTTGTGATTGGTGCTTACATTATAGCTGACTTATTCTTCAGTGTTTATGAGATGGCAGTAGACACAATATTCCTATGTTTCTGTAAGTTTATGTTTCATTAAAGTTAATCCTAAAATCATTTAGAAGCTGTTGCATTATTGATTCTTTAAGAATACAGAGTACTATACACTGCTAACATTTGAAGTCTTTTAACCTTTTGTCTAACCTTTTGTTTAAATGTGAATCTATTTTACATTATTTATTTTACAGTGGATGATATAGAGAGAAATGATGGCTCACCAGAAAAGCCATATTTTATGGGGAAAGATTTGATGAAATTACTTGGTAAAAAAAATTTAAAGCCTAAAACAGAAGGATGATGACATATCTTTTGAACATTATTTCTTTGCCAAAACAAATTTTTGTCCATTTTTGAAGTATTCAGCATTTTTTTATTATGTATATAGAGATTAAAATTATAATATATTTTGACTTACTTTGGTTTAAGCAAAATCTTTCTAAAAGAAAGAACACAGTTTCACAGTTGTAAGTCTACCAGCAATTAAAATTGAAAATCATTTCAACATAAAGCATACTGTGTAGGTAATGCTGACAGTCTTGCTATATTATCAAGCATAAATTGATTTGATGTGAGTTAAGAGGATTCTAGGGTTTGTATAAATACATAAAGTATGTTTTTATTGTAATTAAATCAGGAAAGCTTACTTTGGTGTTTAAACAACATCACAAAATTGTATCTTAATTTACTAAGTCTTTTGTTAATTTTATTGTTGTTAATGTTTGTACATATCAATTGGCAATACATTTTTAATCATGTGATTGAAGAGTTCCTAGCAATGGGTTCTATGCAATATACATTCTTGTTACAAATGAACATTGGGTTAGAACCTTTCAATGGCTGACTATTTCATTTCTTATGGTCAAACTTGAGTTTTAAACTATGCATTAAATAGTACTTAAAGACATTTTAAAAATGTAATGCCATAGAGAAACCCCCCCCCCCCCAAAAAAAAAACAAAAACAGATCAATGTATCAATGTATTTATTAAAGTTATTATGACAAACTTTGTTTCAAGTTTAAAAAACTTATAACAGGTTGGACTAGGGAATGAAACAAAAGTCTGTTGAGCTGATTTTCAGCAAAAAGCAAAACAAAACTAACAATGTCCCTATCACTTTAACTAATTGAACTCTATCAAATCTAATTACTCTGTATTTAGATAATCAATACCAAAGCTTAATAAAATATGTCACAATGATATTAAAATTATTTTTGTCAACTTCAGTTCCGTTTGATGGCTTAGTCAATCGTATTCTTTTAGTTGACTAATTTTTGTTCAAACCAATAAAGCTGCAATACTCTAAGAGTGCTCTACATTTTAATACAAGCCTTAAGAAGTAATTTCTGTATTTAATTTAGATATCATTTTTTTCTTTTGGTACAAAATTTTTCTGAATTCCATCTATTTATTGTATATAATGTTTTTTAAAATGAATGCTATATTTCTTTTTTATTTTGTTTTGAAAAAGAATTGTTATTTTTTGTTGCTACCAGTTTGATTTCAAAAGTTAAATTTTTCTTAAGATACACATTTTCGATCAAAGTTTCTTTCAGTCATAATTTACAATCTGATCATGAGGAGTTCAAAATTTCTTAAACACTTAAGCAATAAAGCAAGAAACACACCAATAGTTGGGAGAAATATTTTCTGATTTACTTAATTCTCTTTGATCAAATTACATTCTTTTATATATTTATAACTTGTTCTTGTTCTGAAAAACACTCTGTGATACAGTTGTCTATTTTTCATTTCAATGGACAAATGTTTACTATATTTTTAACACCAAAAAGTAATATCTTGGCTTAAAAATAATTTGAATTAATTTTTGTTTTAAAGGAATTACACTATTCATTCATGATTGTAATTATGTATTTCTTCAATTGAAAAAAAATGTCTTCTAAAATGTTTTCAAACCCAATTTATTTTCTCATTCAGATAGAAAAAATATCATTTCAAAATACACATAGTTATATACATTTTATTGTATATATATATATATATAAATATATATATATATATATATATATATATATATATACAGTGCTTTTTTTGTAACCAAATAGGTGCCGGTACTCAGTGATGGATTACCTAACTTTTGACTACTAATTAATTAATAATAAACGTTAAAATACAAGAAAAGTAATAATTTTTCCAAACATGGTAAAAAGTGCCGGTGCGTACCGTCACAAAAAAAGCACTGTATATATATATATACATATATACATATATACATATATATATATATTGTTACGATTCTCTTCCTTTCCTGGCCTTCTCTCTAAACACTGCTAAACACAACACCATACATCAACACATCAAGAACTTGACAACAAGGCTCCAAATAATCTGGTACTTTAATAATGAGTGAATAAGTAGATAACAGCCAATACTAGACAATTGGCGTCAAACACATCAACAACTAAAATGTCACTCTGTACATCAACAACTTAAACTCTACTGTCTCTGTTTCTCGACTTGTACTAGGCTTTTCTACACACTGTGTCACTCGTACACGCAGGCTTTCGATCACATGACCATAACATTGGTCATATTTTCGTGTAATCATGTAATCGTAGTACTGTCCCTTGTCCATGGCCCCCGCTGACCTGAGTGATTCTCGTGTGTGTCAACTGAGCCTATAGTTAACCCTTTTGCGCCGCCAATAGGGTCATAACACTGCCCCCTTCTTAGATCTGTTCGTCCCGAACAGATTCTATTTCACCACGGTACTGATGGAGTCGATCAACGTGGACAACCTTCAGTTTGGACCGTGGACTTTTCTGTATCCGGTAGACCACGTCGTTTATTCTTTTTACGACACGGTATGGACCTTCCCAGTCTCTTTTGGAGTTTCGGGGATCTGCCTTTTCGTCTCTGTGGGTTATAGAGCCACACTAGATCATTCTCATGGAACCCCGACGTATTGGCCCGTCTGTCATACCTTGTTTTCATCAGGTCACTGTTGGTCTTGATGTTTTCTGCGGGCCAATACATGAGCATTCTCCAACCGCCTTCGGAGATTGGTGACATATTCAGTTGAAGACACTGGCGTATCTCTCGGAATCCCAAATAACAGGTCACATGGTAGACGAAGCTCACGACCAAATAACATCTTCGCTGGGGCATATCCTGTGGTGCTATGAACGGATCCTCTGTATGACATGAGGAACATGGGGATATGGGTGTCCCAGTCGTCTTGTCGGTCATCAGTAACCTTAGACAGATGTTGTTCTAGGGTTCTGTTGAATCGCTCTACCATCCCATCAGATTGCGGATGGAGAGCTGTCGTGTGAGTCTTTTTGATGCCAAGTGTCTTGCACATCTCCTGGAAAACTTTGGACTCGAAGTTCCTTCCCTGGTCAGAGTGCAACTCGTTAGGTACACCAAAGCGACTGATCCAGTTATCCACGAGTGTTTCGGCCACTGTGATAGCTTCTTGATTTGGTATGGCATAAGCTTCTGGCCATTTGCTGAAATAGTCAATGACTACCAAGATGTATTTGTTCCCTTTCTTGGTTTCAGGAAATGGGCCTGCTACATCTATTGCGATCCTCTCGAAGGAACCCCAACATTATACTGTTGCAAAAGACCCCTAGTTTTGCGTTGAGGGCCTTTTGCTGCCGCACATATGTCGCACCTTCGACACCATTCCTCTACATCCTCTCTATATCTGAACCAATAGAACCGCTGACGAACCTTTTCCAGAGTCTTATTGACACCAAGATGAGATCCGCTAGCGCCGTTATGCATCTCTTTCAGTACTTCAGCAACTCTCACCTTCGGTAACATCAGCTGAAGGGCGTTTGGATGTTCCATCAGCAGATTCCCAAACCCTTTTGATGACACCATTGACCAACGTCAGCGAGTCCCACTGAGCCCAGTACGCCTTGGTGGCTACCCCCTTCTCAGAGATGTCTTTCCAATCTGGCCGTTGTCCATCTTCTTTCCATAGAAGAATGGGAGCCAGATCTTCATCTTGCATTTGATCCTCTCGAATCCTTTTATCACACCAGGGTCCGGAAACATCTATTCCGAGCCGATGACAATTGATAGCTACCTCCTGTTCTTCAGCCTTCTTGCAGTGCTTACATTCTGATTTGCAGGGTCGTCGAGACAGTGTATCAGCATTTTGGTGAATTTGCCCCTTTTCGGTGCTTAGTTTCAAATTCATAGGTTTGAAGACGTTCGATCCACCTTGCTACCTGACCTTCAGGGCTCTTAAATGAAAGCAACCATTGCAGGGCTGCGTGATCTGTCCTTAAGATAAATTTCTGCCCGTATAGGTACTTGTGGAAATGTTTTATTGCATCTACAGCAGCCAGCAATTCACGTCTCGTCACACAGTAGTTCCTTTCAGCTCTCGATAGGCTTCGACTGAAGTATGCGATGACTCGTTCAGCTTCATCCACCTTTTGGGACAAGACTGCGCCTATTCCAATGTTGCTTGCATCTGTGTCGAGTATGAATGTCTTCCCTGGAATGGGGTAGGCCAATACTGGTGATGAGGATAGTGTGGTTTTTCAGCCTCTCGAAAGCTTCTTGACATTCAGATGTCCAAATAAATGGCCTCCTTTGTTCTGTCAGTTGATGAAGGACCTTACAGATGTTGGAGAAATTCGGCACGAAACGTCGGTAGTAGGTACAGAGTCCCAAGAAACTTTTCAGCTCATGGATATTAATTGGCGTAGGCCATCGTTTCACTGCCTCAACTTTGTCAGGGTCAGTGCTGACTCCGTCATTTGACACAATGTGACCAAGGTACTTAACGTTTTTCCTGAATAAGGAACACTTCTTTGGGCTGAGTCTCATTCCCGCACTTCTTATCCGTTGAAATACTTCCTTCAGATTTGCCAGGTGTTCTTCAAACGTTTTGCCAATGACAATAATGTCATCAAGGTAAACAAGGCATGTGGTCCAATGAAGTCCTCGTAAAACCCTCTCCATCAATCGTTCAAAGGTGGCTGGTGCGTTGCAGAGACCGAATGGCATTACAGTAAATTGCCAGAGGCCGTTGCCAGCAGAGAAGGCGGTTTTCTCTCTATCTTTGGGATGCATTTCAACTTGCAATACCCACTCTTTAGGTCGAGAGTAGAAAATACCTGGGACCCTGCAAGCGTGTCCAAAGTATCGTCGATTCTAGGAAGTGGATAACTATCTTTATGTGTGACTTCATTCAGAGCTCTGTAATCTACACAAAATCGCATAGATCCATCCTTCTTTTTTACTAAGACAATAGGTGAACACCAAGGACTATTTGAGGGCTCAATGATTCCTTGCTGCGTCATTCCCTCTATCATGTCCCTAGCTTCTTGTTGTTTTGCTAGCGGCAAGCGACGTGGTGGTTGTCGAATCGGTCTGGTGTTTCCAGTGTCTATTCGATGTTGTACCATGTTTGTCCGTCCGCAGTCTGTTTCATCAGATGGCAGAATATCTGCGAATTCCATGATCAACTGTTTTGCTTTGCTGTACTGCTCATCCGATAAATTCACTTTCATTTCTGTCAGGAGCTTGGTGATTTGTGGATTGAAAGGTTTGCTGGAATTAACGATCGTGATATCATTATTACAGTTTCTGATCAGGTCAAGAGTATTACATATTGCGATGGGGCTGTCTTTCTCTAGATGTCTCTCCTGTAGGCCGAGGTTCATGATTCTGACGGGCACCTTTTGATCTTTTCCGACAAGGACCAATGTTTTTCCTACTGCCATTCCGCTGTTGTCATTTTCAATGCCTTCCACTATCGCCGTCATCGTTGCAGTTTGACCATGCTCTAACTTTCCCCAGATAATTGCTTCAGACTGAGCTGGCAACCTTGTGTCTTCTGTTAAAAGGATTCTTCTTATTTGACCATTCTCTTCATCTTCATCCCCGAGCAAGGGAATCTCAACATCACCACATTTCAAAGTACCACCTCCGATGTTTAGAGAGAATCCACATTTCTGCATAAAATCAAGCCCAATAATACAGTCATCCGTAATGTTAGCGATCAGAAATTCATGTATAAATGACTGATGCCCGAGCTCAAAGTTTATATTTGTCAGTCCATGTATAGGCATCATCTCTCCACTGGCCGTCTTCAAGGAGTAAGAGTTCACTTTCTTGATTTCGTTCTTTTGGCAATATCTGGACGGATGACTGAACGTGAGGCACCAGTATCTAGAAGAAAACGGTAATTTCGAGATCCAATTTTACCATTGATGTGCAGACTGTTATTCTTCCCTAACACAGCGACTGGAATTATAGTTGCAGGGGCTGTCATGTTCTGGGTCGCCGATTTTTGCCCCATAAAACCGGCGAAAGTTAGTTTCCCTGGTAGACATGAGCACCTGACCTTGTATCTGTCTCCGGTCTGTGCTGATACTCTGTTTGTCGGGGAAACCTTCTCGTGCAGTTCCTTTGTAGATGTCCAGGTTCTCCACAATTTCCAACAACGTACACTGTTCTATTCTGTCCTTCTTGCTTCTTATTTGGTCTGCGTTCTTCTAGCACTTCAGTTACCCTTCTGAGAAGTTGTGTAAGATCTTCTTCTTGGACCTTCCAGCATACGCCCATGATGGATATTCTTAGAGGCGTCTTCGGCGGCTTCGTAGGAAAGGGCGTAGACCAGGGCTTCGCTGGATTTGCGCTTACCACTGATTCTTATTGCCTTCTTCAGTTCTGGATCTCGAATAGCATCAATGAATGCATCAGTGATAACGACGTCCAGAAAGTCTTGTGCTGCTGTTGGGTATGCCAAATGAGTAAGACGTTCTATGTCCGCCTCTAGCTCTTGCAAGGTTTCACCGGGGCGTTGTTGTCGGGTTTTCAACTGAACTCTATAAACTTCTTGTAAATGTTCGTCTCCGTAACGGAGCTCCATAGCCTTAACAATGGCAGCGTAATCTTGTTGATTTGTCATTGACTGGAGCAGTTCTGCTGCCTTCCCTCTTAAAGCCAACACCAGAGCAGTCGCTTTCTCTTCTTCAGTGTTCCAGTTATTAACCTTGGCCGCTGCCTCAAACTGTCTTTTGTAAACAGTCCATGAGATGGATCCATCAAACACAGGCGGCTTTATCTTCACAGAGATTCCGGGCACTAATGTTTTTGTTCTAGTACCCCGTTCCTTGCTCAGTTGTTCTTGGACATGAGTCCTTATCTCTTCCATTTCTTTTTCCACAGTGTTGACTCTCTGGTCAATCTTCTCGTTCATAGAGCTCATCTGTTCATTTACTTTTTCGTTCATGGCGTTTATTTTCTTGAGGCTCTCCTTCATTAAGTCCATCTGGCCCTGCATGTTACTCAGGATCTCTGTCATATCTGGGTTTAATTCAAATATGTATTCATCTGGATCTTGATCTTCCTCAATAAGGGCCTGTCTTAGGCGTTCTGTTAGTGTTTCTTTGTTACCGTTGAGCTGCAGACCTCTCTCGCGAAGTTCCTGCCTTAATTCTTTGACCAACAGCTGGTTAAGTAGTTTCTTCGAAGACATTTCAGCCAGAAAGGATCCCACTTCTGACACCAGTGTTACGATTCTCTTCCTTTCCTGGCCTTCTCTCTAAACACTGCTAAACACAACACCATACATCAACACATCAAGAACTTGACAACAAGGCTCCAAATAATCTGGTACTTTAATAATGAGTGAATAAGTAGATAACAGCCAATACTAGACAATTGGCGTCAAACACATCAACAACTAAAATGTCACTCTGTACATCAACAACTTAAACTCTACTGTCTCTGTTTCTCGACTTGTACTAGGCTTTTCTACACACTGTGTCACTCGTACACGCAGGCTTTCGATCACATGACCATAACATTGGTCATATTTTCGTGTAATCATGTAATCGTAGTACTGTCCCTGTCCATGGCCACCGCTGACCTGAGTGATTCTCGTGTGTGTCAACTGAGCCTATAGTTAACCCTTTTGCGCCGCCAATAGGGTCATAACAATATCTATATACATATATATATATATACATATCTATATACATATATATATATATATATATTTATATATATATATATATATATATATATATATATATTTATATATATATATATATATATATATATATATATATATATATATATATATATATATATATATATATATATATATATATATATATATACACACACATATATATATGTGTGTGTGTGTGTTCACTTAGGTTGCCATTGTATTTTTTGTTGTTGTTGCCAACAAGGCATATCATTATGTTTTTAATGTTGCCCAGTATTTATTATTTATGTAAAGTACAAATGTAATCATTACATGGTCTTGCAATTACTTTAGGGATTGTTGTTTTTGTTTATGCCAATACATCATTGTATGCATCTAGTTCTCTCAAACATTTTCAGTGACAGTTCAGTTCTTTAGGCTGGCACAAAATTTGTTCACAAAAGTCTTCTTCAAAGTCGTGAGCACATGTCTTTCAATGCAATGATCTGTAAATAAAATAGGGAAATAAAAACATGTGTTTTCGGTGTGTGTTTCATAGCAATGTGCTGTAGCCCAAGTCATCGGAAGGTCTGAGTCAAACTTTCACACTTTCTCCCTTGGTCTCTCTCTTCCAACACTTTATTAAAGTTTTGTTTTATGACCCCTTTTTACCTCTTCAACAAATGAGCCTAATGCCACTGGGCAACATTGATTTGACCCCATTAAATTAAATTAATTTTTGGTTTTATAAACTTAAATCTGTGTTTTATAAAAAGAGCATTCATTCTTCTATAATTATATACCTAATAAAACATTTTCTGATTACATACAAAAAAAGTGATTGAAGTTTAATCATAACAGGGGAGTGAAACACAAAGGAGCAAAATAAATAATTCCATCGGAACGTGGAAAATAATTATGGAGATAAAGGGTTAGGATTCCAAGTTAAAATTGTTGTGCTGATGGGAATTTTTAACTTTGAATTACCAGCATTTTAATAAGTTCATCTGGCATCTTCAATGATGGGTGTAGGTGATGCATTTTTATCCTGGCCACTGAATCAGGTGCACTCTTATCAGTACATTACTCCAGTTCTATAGTGATACAAGAATCAGTTACATTTAACGTATGACTTTCTGACTTGTTAGTATCAAGTTAGATATTGCACCTGGAATTATGACTTATGATGTGGTTTGTAAGTATTGTATCAAACCAGACATTTCTTCCAGACTTAATGACTTTCTTACATTTTAGTATCAGGCCTGACATTTTTTCCAGACATGACTTTCTGACTTATTAATATCAGGCCGAGATTTCTTCTGGGCTAATGAATATTGGGCGTGTTAGTATCAGGCCAGACATTCCTTCTGAAAAGATGATAATGATTAGGTCTACATCTTAGCCTTAACTTCCTGCAGGCCTGCACCAGTTGACAGAAAGGTTGAAAGCGTGAAGTCTTTAGGAGCCTAGCCAAACAGCCACTTTGAATGGAACAAAACTACATGATTCAATTGTATTATTTCTAAAGACAAAGTAAGGATCAAGGGAAGTTATTAATGTATTGATTTTCTACCCTATCATCTGTATATACTCATCAAAAGTCACATTTTGTCATTAAATGTTTGTAAAACTCCTTTTAAAGTTTGGTTAGATTTTATAGAGATAAAAGTTGGAGACTTATTTAAAAAAAAATATTTGATCTTTTAACATCTACTTGTGAGATCTATGCATTTGTGGGAGGGAGGGAACATGAGATAAAAAAAAGACTTTGTAATAAACTGATTTGAAATGACCATATTTTCTTTCCAGTATTGATTTTTACAGAGCTTATATTAACTCTGTCTGGTAAATAGTCTGTACACGTTATATCTCTAAGTAAACACAAGAATCAATACAAAAAATATATTAATTAACTATTGGTAATAAACTATTTTGCTTGGTATCTGGAACAAGGGAAAGACATTTGATTTGACTGAAGTGGTGACTTAAGCTGAATTAGTCCCCTTTATAGGCCACCGCTCTAAATTGTAATAAACAATATATAACTATGTAATATTCTCTAGTCAAAAGTACCTCACTAGCAGAGTGGTTAGCACGTCTGCAAGAGGAGGCGTGAGCCACGAGTTCGAATTCAGGTTGTTATCCCCCCTTTTGTATTTTATGGACCTCAGTGCTATGATCTTAGCCAGCCCAAAATTGCCATGAATTGGATTGTACTTTAATCACTTGAGTTAAGATCATCAACATCATCAAACTCTATTTGAGTGAGGGCTTGAGAGGCTTAAATCCTCTCTTGCAAAAGCCCTGGACAGAAACCTGCTGTCTTGCGTAGTGCTTACGCGTCACCGTACAGGTCGAGAATTTTTGGTTTCCCAGACCTGTCGAGGCGGAGATCAGCAAGTCTGGGGCAATCAAACAGAACATGAGGCACGGTTTCCTCTTCTTCCCCGCAGCGGGGCACCTTGAATCAAAATTTGGCCATAGCAGTAAGAAATATGAGCCAACTGGATAGTGACCTGTCCTGCACTGTGCTATAATAGCTTGCTCAGGCCTGTACAGCCTTCACCACGGGGAAGTGCGGTCAGGGCGCCTCATGCGCTGCCACACTCCACGGGCTTTTTGGGACTTGTCCCAGCACTCAAACCACTTTTCCATTTGTTGTTGAATTATAGCCAGAGCATGATGAAAACTCACAGCCTGTTTGGTGGGTGGAATTTGCACTACTTGGTGGGCCAAGGAGTCTGCAATAGTGTTGCCAGTCACACCTATGTGACTCGGTACCCACTGCATTATTACAGGGGTGCCATAGCGCTGCTTTATATTGTGTGAGGCGATGATGACAGTGTCGATATTGGGGGGCCATGGTCCCTTGCCGAGTTGAGAGTCAATAAAACTGCTCTGAGTGACATGACCCCAGCACGCTCGCCTGGTGTAGGGGTTGTGTCTGTCGGGGCTATAGCTTATGCTGAACTGATTAGCCGCCGCCCTGGAGACTAGTGAAGGTTCAAGCCATTAAAATTTGCGGGCTCTAAACTGGTGGGTATAAAAAAGGTCTCCTGCCTCACTCCACTTTCGTGGATTAAACCCTGCCCATACGAGTGAGTGGTTGAATTAACTGGTCTTTCGATCGTTTTACAGTCCAATGTCAATATCTGGACTGTTTTCACTGCTCGCCCTAAGGGGCAACCCAAATCTCCTCCCCCTTGAATAAAGATAGCTCCGGGCTATGTACGACCAATTCCATAATATAGTTGAAGACAGGGGTACATTCAACACTAGGCTATTATACTACATCTATTTTACTCTCTAAACAAGATTTGTAGTCAGGAAATGTGCCAGCGAAATGCTGTTTTTAAAGAAAATGCACAGATCTTAAGGGGCTTTCAGCAGCTCGGTAGTGGAACAGCACAGTTCTGAAGGAGCTTGTTAAAAAAGAAATGTCATCTTTCTGTTCTCCCAATGATTGGAAGTTGCAGTCCTTATCAAACAAATTAACATCTTTTATAACCCATCTCTTAAGGTAGTCTGCATGAGAGTATATCCTTTTTTTTTTTGGGGGGGGGGAAGTTTAATGATAAGGAGTTTGTCAGACGGAAGGAGGACCTGATAAAGGAGGACCATGAGGACATATTCTCATTTTGCCAAACATCACGTGACCCTAGCGCTTCCGAAGATGTCTGTTACGCCTGTCTTTCTTATGGGTTAAAATAAATTCACTTTTGCCATTCGGTTATCGGTAATTGATAGACATTTAAAATATATCTTCCCTCACAAATACTTGCTATATTGTCAGTTGTATTGCAACTTTATACTAAAAACATTCACCTACACTCCTTCCAATGCATTTTTTTTTTATTGTTTATCGTAATGAATACTTTTTTATAGGGGAGGGACCAGCCCAAAAAATAGAAAAACAAAACCTAATAAAATACTCTGAAAGACACAAAGATAGAGGCACATTTCTTATTCCATACGCTAGAAAAAATGCACAGAAGTGCTTCTTTCCTACTGCCATTAGAGAATGGAATGGGTTGCATGAATCAGCCAGGAAAATTTACGACTTGGCAAGAGTTTAAGTCATTGACTAACATGCATGACTAGATTGACACATAAAATGCGCAGGACGTAATTGTCGTCTTTTTTGAAGTAGCCAATCAAATGTTTCAAAAGAAATGAAAAGCATAAGTTGAGTTCAATGGTTGTAATGAGGGGACTATTTGCTGTGGCGGAGAGTTGAAAGTGGCGGAGGGAGAGAAAAGTGATACTTGAATTTACGCCCGGTCAAGGTTATAAAGGGGGGGGGGGGTGCGTGGCAAAATATACAATATAAAGCCCGGGACCAAATCAACGGGCGTATCCGGTGGATAATGTTAGTTATTTGCTATTTAACACATTTTGCAAAGTAATTCTTTAATGGGCGAAGAAGGTAATTAGTGTATTTATATATAAACAAGACTTTAAAAAAAAAGTCTTTTCTAAAAACCAACTTTTGCAAACATTCATTCTATTATTGCACTCCTAGACAAGTGAGCACTTTTCAGCATCAATTTGGAGCGTACACAAAAAAAAAAAAAAAAAAAGCAAACGTCGCAATAGAACTAAAGAAAAACCAAAGATAGAAAATTATATATTGACATTTTTCCAATTAAAAGAAAGTCGCTGAAAGTGCTACAGAACTTGATCTAAAAGTTATCCGTTAAATGTCTAGTAAAACAGATTTAGGATACCAGTCAACTGACGAAACTGGAAAAACTGCAAACCCAGATCAATCTTCCGAATCGTTAAGTCATTTAGAAACAAGCTCACCGAAATCGCATTTAGTAGAAGCCGGTAATTCAGCAATGATATCAAGTCCAGTTGACGATGTGAATTTCGTAGAACCACCATATGAGCAAAAGGATAAAATAAAAGACTCCTACATCCACAGGAAAATGTCTGCCTTTAGAGGTAGGCGAAATAATAAATTACGATCTGGCTTATTCGTTGTCATAGAGAAGATCTGTATAGATCTAGACTAGTAGGCCCTATAAGTTATAAGTTAGACGCATGACGCATAGGACGTGATTATCTTATTTTTAGAAGTAACGTCTGTATTTTATAAGATAAGATAACGATACTCGTCATGTCTATCAGACGTTTAAGAAACGAGGCCTGAGTTTAGTTAGTAGAGGCTATAGGCAGAATTTGTGTGGAGGCCCCACCCACTTCAAGCTACTATTTAAATACTTAAACCTAATAATATTAATAAATCTATTGATACATTGAAAAGCATGTCGTAACTTTGAAGAAAGAAATATAGTGGGCTACTTGTAAATTCAATCATTTGTTTTCTTATATTTACTATGCATCTATTGTTATATGTTTTTGAAATGTGGAGGCCCTCCTGAGGAATAAGGTTCTGGACAGCTGCAAAATGTTGAACTCTTTAAAATTCGAGCCTAGTGGGGACTGGCCCATGCTTCAGGGGTGTTATGGAGTGTGTGTGTTTCTGTGGTGACGGTGGGAAGAAGTTAGCGATTGGTTGTGACTGATGCAACACAGGTGGCATTGTCGTCATTGGTCTTAGTTAGGACAGACAACTCCAGAACGTGAGACTGAAAGGTTGTGTTATTGTAGTGAGTTGGATTTTGTTAAAAAATATTATTACTAAAGTCGAATACATTTAATCTCAAATCGTCTTGATTTTGTCTATATTATAATAAAAGTTATGTTTAGCATTGTTCACAATGAAGTTATTCAAGCCATTTCAAGTTTTATTAATTAATATATATTATGCCTATAACGGTTTAGTTGTGTATGCAAAACGTTCCTTTGAATCATTACGTCAGTGTTTCTCAATTTTTTTCAAGTAACGGCCCTATTGACCATAACAGCTTACGTTCGCGTCTGCGATAACATCCGTCTCCGAGCTATTCATCGACATAGACAAAACATGAATCAACAACAAAAAAGTTACCAATTAGACAATTAATTACTGGTAATTCATAATTTTGTTTAATAGCAATAAGGGAAACTAGTACTTCAGTACTCAAATATGGCTAAATTTGTTGTGTTTAGTCCACTCAATAAACAAAAAAAGTAATTAGTCAATTAATTATTGATAATTAATTATTTTGTTTGAGATCGAATAAGGGAAATAACCTGTGCATTATATTGGTAGATATATAGTTTTATGGACGGAGTTCTTCACCTTTAGATGAGCTTTTTTTTTTTTAAAGATTAAAAAAAAATATTTTGCTTGTTTCTCTTGTCAACTCATTGAACCAAGCCGAAGCTGGGTGTTGCAAGTCATTCTAATATACATTCATAATGTACTTGACTTTCAGCATCATTGATTGAAGGTGAGCTGATGTACAGGGGATCTATTACTAAAAGGTATACTGCTTGTTCGACTTATAATTAGCCCTATGATAAACAGTTTTGTCAGCCCTTCTTTTCAAAACTGGTTCATTAGATCCAAGTGTTATTTATCAAAAACAAAATCTAAGTATTTTTACAAAGCTTTTATAATAATCTGTCTGGTAAAAAGTTTGTACATGTTATTTCTCCCACACCCAATCTCAGATCAAGTTGAAATTTTGCATAATTATTTCTTGTACCTGACAAAAAAAAAAATTAATTAATTATTGTTAAATAATAATTGCGTTTGGTATCGTACAATGGAAAGAAATTGTTCTTGACAGATGTGGCGGTATAAATTGAATTACTCACCCTTCATAATTTGTTTAAAGAATTAGGTCCTCGCTTAAAAGCTAGAAACTTACAATGGAGAGCTACGAAAGATTCTATTTTCATAAGAACTTAGGCACAGTGGTTAGTGTGTTGGCTTCGGAGGCTTGAGCCCTCGAGTTCGAATTAAAGTCGTACTTTTTTAAAAATATATATATAAAGCATTTTAAAAGCTATCACGGTAACATTAACACAGATACCCGCTTCTTTCTCCCCGACCCCCTTCCCCCCCCCCCCCCAAACTGGTCCAGACACGTGATAGGATCATAGCGCATTGAGAAAGCAAAGTGCATGAAATAGCGCTAAACAAAAACAATTGTTGTTGTTAGTCTATATCTATTAGAAATTTAATTATTAGACTTATTTAAACTCCTTGGTACAATTACACTTAATATAAGCTTTGTTTTTAAAAAGTATGTTTCTTGTTTATATGTTCATGTTTCTCCTCTAGGACCTGTACCGATGTTCTCTGTTGCTTTGGTTTCTCCTTCTTTCTCATTGGTTACTTTATCGTGTCTATTTATGGTACGTAGAAATTATTTCCTTCTTTTTAATTGGACACCACTTTTAGTTACACTCTCTGATTGCACAGTGGCTTGTGATAAAGATAAACAGGAGGATATATTGTTGTATCTTAACATTATAGAATTGGTTGTCTTTGCATTGAATAATTAAGATAATAGTAATACATTTTAATACCCCCTGACATTTAGAGTAGACTTATGACCTTTATCAGATGAGTTCATATACCCTATGTATGCAATAGTTGTGCATGTAGTTATCTGTACACAAGCTTTAGCGTAACAACGAGATTATAATGGAAAAAAAATCTATTAATACGTTTAAAATTATGAATAGAAGATACTTCTAGAGTGAACAATCCATTCATTTTACAATTTAAAGTGTTTTTTTTTTAAATATAGACTTGTTTGAGTCATACAGTATTGACATTCTGATTTTGGTCAAAAAAAAAAAACGCAAGATAAAACTGTTCTGTCATGTAACGAGATTCTCAGGGGGGTCTCAAACAAACTTCTGCAAAAGAACATTTCCAGGGGGAAGAAAGTTTAGGAAATCAAAAGAATCGATCTGAAGACAACCTTAAGAATTGGACTCTAATCCTGGTAAAAGACAGAGAGAAATGGAAAGAGAAGGTCGAAAGATCATGAATGACGCCCCAAAGGTCAGAAATGCTATAAAACTTAGTAAAGTGGAGGGCGATCTGACGTCACGTTTTGTGCTTATCTTTCTTTCTCTTTCCTCCATGAACAACTTCAGCATTCAGCGCTGGTAACCCATTGCTTCTTGTTCATCCCATGGACTCTAAAGGAAATATCTGTGGCGTAGGCAAGTACAAGTAAGTAGTCCCAATTCAGTCAGTAATCTAACATAGTAATCTAGCCTAGTCAGTAATCTAACCTAGTCAGTAATATAGCCTAGTCAGTAATCTAACCTAGTCAGTAATCTAACCTAGTCAGTAATCTAACCCTGTCAGCTATCTAACCTAGTCAGTAATCTAACCTAGTCAGTAATCTAACCTAGTCAGTAGTCTAACCATGTCAGCTATCTAACCTAGTCAGTAATCTAACCCAGTCAGTAATCTAACCCAGTCAGTAATCTAACCTAGTCAGTAATCTAACCTAGTCAGTAATCTAACCTAGTCAGTAATCTAGCCTAGTCAGTAATCTAACCCAGTCAGTAATCTAACCTAGTCAGTAATCTAACCCTGTCAGCTATCTAACCCAGTCAGTAATCTAACCTAGTCAGTAATCTAACCTAGTCAGTAATCTAACCTAGTCAGTAGTCTAACCATGTCAGCTATCTAACCTAGTCAGTAATCTAACCCAGTCAGTAATCTAACCTAGTCAGTAATCTAACCTAGTCAGTAATCTAGCCTAGTCAGTAATCTAACCCAGTCAGTAATCTAACCTAGTCATTAATTTAACCCAGTCAGTAATCTAACCCAGTCAATAATCTAACAAAGTCATTAATCTAACCCAGTCAGTAATCTAACCCAGTCAGTAATCTAATTATCTAACCCAGTCAGTAATCTAACCCAGTCAGTAATCTAACCCAGTCAGTAATCTAACCCATTCAGTAATTTAACCCAGTCAGTAATCTAACCCAGTCAGTAATCTAACCCAGTCAGTAAACTCTTTTTAGTTATATTGTTTGTTAGAAGAGTTAGAAAACTACCTGAGTTGCTTTAAGTGTTAGTTTAAAGAGCTACAGGTATATAACCCTAATCACAGACTCTATCACTAAAACCACTGGCCATATTGAATCTCTGGCAACGTAAAAATTTGAGATTTTTATACTACAGATTATTCACGGTGATGTGTACTTTGTTTAAATTTTCATTTTCGACTTGATTATACGTTTGTAACAAACTTTTCGCGTTCATCTCGATTTGGTTATAAGTTTTGTTTCTTTTCATTAAAAACAATAATCTCCTTGTTGATCTTTTGTTTCATCCACAAGAGACCACATTTTTCTAGATCTGTTTTTTTTTTCGCCTCTCATCAGAGATAAGCCAAATCTTTTTATGTTTGATCTTTTGGAATGTGCGAAGTACGGACCTGCGGTATTTTACTTAGGCTGCCCAACGCCACAGGTATAGCGGAGTTTGTTTTTTTCAAAGCTTATATCAACTCACTCTGTCTGTCTGTCTGTCTGTCTGGTACACTATATCTCCCACTTCCCATTCTCCGATCAAGCTGAAACTTCGCACAATTATTAATTGATATAGACAAGTAAGACAAGACATGCATCAATAAAAAAAAAGTAACCAATTAGACAATTAAATACTGGTAATTCATTATTTTGTTTAATAGCAACAAGGGAAACTAATATAGTTCCTCCTTCGTGGCCGAAGATGAGCACAGTTCTCATTTCCTATGAACTCGAAGATGACTGTAAAGTCCAATTTTCGCTTTAAAAAGCCGGCCGCATACGTGGCATGGGTGGGTTTGGTCACTTGCAGATAGGCCTGCTTCTTCTCTCAGCCTTTGTTAGTTCGGCGCTCTTTTGCTCTGGCCACTCTTCTTGCTTCAAATCGTGAGACACCGAGACTCACAGCTACACGCCATGAGGTGCGATCGAGAGCTAGTGCTTCCCAGCAACAAGAGAAACTAATACTTCAGTTATTAACAGATATGGCTAAATTTGTTGGGTCTAGTCCCCTTAAATAATTGCTAACGCTATTTCTCCCACACACATTCTCCAATGAGGTTGATACTTTAAATAATTATTTATTGTACCTAACAAAACATGAAACAATAAGCAAAAATACTAAATTAGCCAATAAATTATTTTGTTTGATATCGAATAAGGGAAATAACTTCCACATTATTAATAAATATAATTTTTTAGGACGGAGTTCTTCACCCCTTAGATCAACTTTTTTTTTTTAAGGATTTTTTTTTATTTTGCTTGTTTAATGTGTTAACAATGAACTCAGTAGCCACTTAAGTGCCATTTCTTGTACTCTTTATTTGTATTCTGTTGTGGACAGGTTTGTGTTGCCAACTGCCCCGATTACTACTATGTATTTCTGCAAGATGTGGCAACACAGAACAAAACAAAACTTATATGTCAAGATGGCGTTGATGTCAAGTCGAAGGTACATCCTACCAAAAGTAGGCCGATATCTGTATATCATGGCCTAAGTGTAGATCAGGGCATAAAAACTCGCACCTCTAACTGGCTTTGCTGAGGATTTTTCAAATACTGGGTAGATTAAATGTTATGAAGCGTATGAATCTTAAAAATAAACATGAAAAAAAGTAGGTATGTCAATACTTTTACACCAACAATAAACTAGTAAGTCTGGTACATCTCATTCGTTTTTCTTATTGAGAGATGTTTCATCATGTTTCCTTTCCAAAACACTATCGATTCTTAAGGACAACCTGCACCCATTAAACCACTGTTACATCAGATCTGAACGAAGTGGTCATCTCCTTTCCTTCCATTAGGACTAAAACAGAAAGATTTAAAAACTCCTTCATCCCACTGTCGGTCAGAGTGTTACAAGATCATCTGTCGTCATAGAGAAGTACATAGAAGTCAAACTCATAAAGCACTGGTTGTGAATGTGTATGTGTTTCGTGTGTGAATGTTGTTCGAATTTTTCATCTATATTGTTATTGTACAGTAGTTACGCTGATGTTGTCAATTATAGTCAAACTGAATTTCCATTTGATTGGATCAATAAAATTAATCCTACTAATGTTGATTTATTAACTGTTTTAGGTAATCATAGATTTAATAATTCATTGAGTTTTCACTGATTGATTAAGGCAACACTTTAAATGCTTGTTTTACGTAATAATAGATTTAATAATTCATTGATGTCTCACTGACTGATTAAGGCAACACTTTAAATGCTTGTTTTACGTAATCATAGATTTGATAATTCACTGAGTTTTCACTGACTGATTAAGGCAACACTTAAAATGCTTGTTAGTACTTGAAAAGCAACACTAATTTTACTAATTCGTACAAGTGCTTTATCTTCCCTAATGCCATAAGAGTATGGATATACGTTGCCTGAATCAGACAGGAAAACTAATGGCGTAGCAGAGTTTAAGTTTCTAAGTAACATGCACGACTGGACACATGGATTTTGCTTAGGACGAAATGATCAAGGCTACAGTTAAGAAGTAACGTCTGCTACGAGTGCAGACGAGAAGAAAGAGGGCAATAGATCTGATGAAACTGGCGATTATAGATTTATACCTAAAATAAAATAGTTAAATATACAGAAACTTTTTATTTTCTTTGCCTAGAAAGTTGAGTACCTTGTTGCCAACAAAGACTGTGCGGCCTACACCGTTAGGACCAAGCCAGGTAAGTCATGTGAGTTTTCTTTGACATTTGTGTCAGTGGCGTAGCAAAGGAATTTTGGGGCCCGGGGGGTTGGCCTCTTTAGGGGGCCCCTTGTATTTTGAACTTCTACATCATGACATGAGATAATGGCGTAATATTCATTATTAAATGTAAAAAAGATAATTTCAAACACTCAAGTGGGAGCTTGGGAGGGATTTTTCGAATTCTCCTCTCCCATCTCCCCACCATAGCCTCGCCACTGATTTGTGTGAATGTTTTAATGCTATGATGAACGGTTCTAAAACATCAGATTGAACTACGGCACAAACAACTGGGGGTACTAAGTCTTTGCTAAAAACAACTGGGGGTACTAAGTCTTTGCTACAAACAACTGGGGGTACTAAGTCTTTGCTACAAACAACTGGGGATGATACGTCTTTTCTACAAACATCTAGGGAAGGATAAGCTTTTGCTACATCTGGAGGAGGATAAGCCTCGGCTACAAACAAACGGGGGATGATAAGCCTTTGCTATAGACAACTGGGAATGATAAGCCTTTGCTACAAACAACTAGGGAGTGATAAACCTTTGATACAAACAACTAGGGAATGATACGCCTTTGTTACAAACAACTGGGCAATGATACTTTTTTTCTACAAACAACTGGGGTGATACGTCTGTGCTACAAGCATCTAAGCAAGGATTAGCCTTTGTTATAAACATCTGAAGGATGATAAGCCTTGGCTACAAACAACTGGGGGATGATAAGCCTTTCTAAAAACATTTGGAGGATGATTAGCCTCGGCTACAAACAACCGGGGAATGATAAATCTTTGCTTAACACCTTGTATATTTTGAATTGTTGAGTGAGTTGAGTCGAGGCTATTGAAATTTAGGCCAGAATTCCCTTCCCGCTCTTCAGGGTCTAACATGACTTCAACTAATGGGTGTAACCAGGGGGGTTCACCCCCCCCGAAATGCTATCGTGTGTGTGTGTGGGGGGGGGTTGGTATTTAGTGACATATTTATTGCTTTGATTCTATTTATTTTAGGTCAGATTTTAATACTAAATCATCACTTACCTCAGCGCAGCCAAGGGGGTTTTGATATTAAAACCCCCTACCAGGGAGTTTTGCAGTCAAATCCCCCACTAGCATAGCTAAGGAAGATATTGATTTTAAAACCCCCTCTTCAATATAAGACTATCCATACATCAGTCACCAGATTCTATGAGCGTATCCAAGAGGGGTTTGTGTTTAAAACACCCCTTCATGGGGTCTAAGCTAAACACCACCTCTTCAATATAAAAAAGCAAATTACATACTCAAAATTCTATGAGCGAAGTCAAAGGTTTTTTTTAGTTTAAACCCCTCATCAGCGGGATTTGAAGCTAAAAAATACCTCTTGAATATAAAAGAAAAAGAATATTACACACTCAAAATTCTATGAGCGTAGCCATAAGGCGTTTTGAGTTTTTTTTAAAGTTTAAAACCCAGCCTGAAGGTTTTGAGTTTAAATACCCCCATACAGATGGTTTTGAGGTTGAAAACCTCTCTCTTCAATTTTATTTTTAATCAAACTTCAGTCACCAAATTCTATGATCGTAGCTAATGGGGTTTTGAATAAAAAAAAATAAAGCAACTCCCCAGATATTTTAGTTTAAATGATTTGGACGATAAAACTTCCTTTTTAACTTATTAATGGCAGGATAATGCATGTAGATACCTCAGAATATGCAATTTGTTGGCTTTTAATACCGGAAATAGTGCTTGGCGGCGCTGGGGGGGGGGGGGGGGGGGAGCTCACAGCGCTTATAATTTTTCTTTTTAAATTAACTATAAAGCTTATAATAACTCACTTTGCCTGCGTGTCTGGCCGAAAGTCTGTGCACGTTATTTCTCCGATACCCAATCTCGGAACAAAATTAAATTTTGCACAATTATTTATTTGACGTTTGTTTAAGGTGAGGCTGGAATGTCGTGCCCATATAGCTTTTAAGAAACAATACTAACAGTAAATAAATATGAATGTTTTAGGGAAGAGATCAAGTGTAGAAAAAAATAAAATGTCCCGATCGCTAGACCACACAAAAACAGGATTTTTTCACACCGAGCGTCGCTGGTAAAAGCTATATTCAGAATTAAAAGAATTAAAATAAATTTACTTTGTTTTCTTAAAAGTTATGGCGTTTATTGAACTAAACTGAAGAATTCTTTTTGGGGTCATTGTGCAGCTTTGAACAGATGTCTACCCGCTCCCGTGACTTTCGATGACAGTGGGAAAATACTTGTAAAAAACAATTCAACAATTACGCTTGTGGGCTCCGACAAAACGACTATTGACGGGAAAATCTTAAACAACGCTTTCAAGTAAGTTAATCTTACAGGTTTAGGCCCTAGAAACAATGCAATCCTATGTTTGAAACATGTATAGACGTTTGCTTGGTTTATATATATATATATATATATATATATATATATATTATTGCTTCCAGATTGTACGATATTTACATTGAAGTTCGCAAATACAGAGTAGAACTGACTAAAGATGTCGAAAATTCGCAGTCCTTTATTTGTGTGTAAGTTCTCATTCATTCTTTCCAACTGTGGGATTGGCCTAAACAAGCAAAAGAAAAAAAGATTGCTTAAAAAAAACAACAAAGCTTATATAAGGGAAGGAACCGCTAATTATTTATCTAATTATTTAATTATTTATCTGTAAATGGCATAGTTTAGCTCCATTTCTGTCATGAATTAATTTTTGGATTGATATTCGTGTAGTGTTATCGAAATGAATAATGATGCGAAATTTCAACTTGATTCGAGAATGGGAAGAGGGAGGAAAAACGTGTCAAAACGTAATAAGGGGATTAAATCCATATATATATATATATAGACCACATCTCATTAAGTAGCAGTTATTTCCTCTTATTTCAATATTAAAAAAATAATAATCAATAATTAACTAACTGGTTACTATTTTTGATTGATTCATGTCATTGTCAAGGTACAATGAATACTTATGCAAAGTTTCAACTTGATCCGAGACTGGTTAGTGGGAGAAAAAATATTTTCAAACTTTCTACTGGACACAAGACTCTGACAAATGTTATTATAATGGGTAACTGGCCGGGAATAGTAAAGGTGGTCAGTCTTTGGGCAAGCCACATGACACCCTCGTTAACCGTCCTCACAGAAAGATAATCTCCCCCCCCCCACACACCTTTCCAGTTTCATAGATTTCAAGGTTTGAAATAGGTACCTTTACCCCATTAAGCTATTTTTTGCCTTTGACAATGACTTCGAGCCTGTAACATCGACCAACTTCAAAAAAATCATGCCTCTCACATTAACTTCAAACCTTTGACATTGGTCAAATCAAAGAAACTTGACATTGACCAAATCAAAGAGACTTGACATTGACCAAATCAAAGAAACTTGACATTGACCAAATCAAAGAGACTTGACATTGACCAAATCAAAGAAACTTGACTCCTCTGAAACTTTTACTAATGACTGCACTTCATTGATTGAAACTTTGAATTGTATCTGCAGGTTTCTTCTACTGGCCATGATTTTGTCTTTCGTCTGGATAGTTGCTATGAGATTTATTGCTGTCTATATGGTCTGGCTATCTATAGCAGTCATTTTAGCACTTTCTGGTATATGTAAGTATATTAAATCTAGATAGATTGACTAATTTCCTAAAGGCGACAGTCACTTAGCTAGATTACAGATCTCAATACCTGCCGACCTATACATACAGTCGGATCTGTTAATTGTACCATCGGTTTGTTCGCAGTCACGTTCGTGTTTTGGAAGAATTACTTTCATTACAAGGGAAGCGATGAAGTGACATACCTTCCTTGGATCGACTCGGCTAAAGAGATCAAGACAGAAATTGTATTCCTTATAGGAGGTTAGGGTTAAAGCGTCTTGAATTGCTTTGTACAAATATTACACTAGCTGACATGCATACAATCAAATACTTGACATGTTACATAATAGGTTGGCTTACATAGAGGCACACACATTAACAGACCATACGCATAAACTACTCCATCTATCTATCTATCTGTCTATCTATCTATCTATCTATCTATATCAATCTATCTATCTATATCTATCTATCTATCTATCTATCTATCTATCTATCTATCTATCTATCTATCTATCTATATCAATCTATCTATCTATATCTATCTATCTATCTATCTATCTATCTATCTATCTATCTATCTATCTATCTATCTAATTATCTATCTATCTATCTATCTATCTATCTATCTATCTATCTATCTATCTATCTATCTATCTATGTTTGTTTTGTCTTGTCTTGTCTGTCTAATTTTATTTCCATGATCTAGTGATGGCGTTACACAAATGTCTAGCAAAACAAAAAGACAGATTTTCGTGACGTTTAAATGTGTATATTTTGTTTCTCTTGAAGGTCTACTATTCGGAGTTCTCTTGTGCATACTAAACGTGGTCGTGCTCTGTTTGTGCAGCACTATTACACTGTCTGTCAACATGATTGAATGTGCCAGCAAGTACGTCGATTTCTTCAAGCTCTCTTTGCAACTTGACCACTTTTCTAAATCTCCATGTAGAGTTGAGTTGGCCTCCTTTAGTCGTAGAACGACTATGGTTCAATCGAGACCAATCGTTATGGAAGGCCTGAACACTGGCCTGCAACGTCACAACCTGTGGGGAGTTTAGACCAATAGTTCGCTGCCACGTCACGGTCTGTACAACGTGGCAGCAAGGTATTGGTCTAAATTGACCACAGACTGTGGGAAGAAAATACACGTTAAACGTAATAAAGGAACTACATCCATATATATATATATATATTTTCATTGATCCAAGAATGGGAAATGGGATAAAAACTTGTTAATAATAATAATAATAATAATAATAATAATCTTTATTGTCCGTAAGGAAATTTGTCTTACAATTTGTGCATTACACCAAACAAACAAAAAATGTATAACTATTACAAAAAAAAAGGTACATTGACACCAGACTGACTCCTAATTGACACGTGACAAAGTTGATATCAGATTGTTTCTATTTAATGATGTGATGGCCAGAGGAACAAAAGAGAGTTGGTGTCTATCGGTGTCTTGTATCTCTTTTGTGATGGTAAAATCACAAAATCCTCACCCAAAGGGTTCAAACTTTTTATCCTACACACAGATAGACCTACAGAGTGAGTTTAATGAAAGCTTTATTAAAAGAGACAAAGCCTTACGATGGTGGGCAGAAAATAAAATTAAGGCACAAAGTGAACGTTAAACACGACGCTTACAAAGTATTTAATAATTACATTTCTTTATCATATATTTCTCCAGCGAAGTGACTTTCTACTCTGGTTTATCCTTCGTGAAACAAAAAAATCGCACAAAACATCCTCTTCCTATATTACGTAGTGGAAAAAGAAGGGAAAAACAACTCTTTCTACACTGCTGCTTGGTGTTTGTTATCTGGATGGGACTTTTTGAAAGTCAATGAAATCAACCTGTTAACAACAATTGAAAGGAGAACGAATCTTATTCGGATATTATTATTTTTAAACATTTCCAGTTTCTAACACTGCCTACATCTGTGGATTGTATAACAAACAATATATATTTTTTAAATTCTTTACAAAGAATAATTACTTATCTAAGATGAAGAACTCCGCCTATACAACTATATATATCAATCATGTCGAAGTTGTTTCCTATATTCGATATCAAACAAAATAATTAATTAACAATAATTAATTGACTATTTTTAAAAATTATTCATGTTTTGTTAGGTACAATGAATAGTTGTTAAGTACAACTTAATTGGAGATTGCGTGTGGGAGCATTAGCGTTAGCTATTATTTGAAGGGATTAAACCCTACAAATCAAATTTAGCAATATTTTGTGAATACTGAAGGATTAATTTCCCTTGTTGGTATCAAACAAAAATTAATTAAATTAAATTATTGGTTGTTGTTGTTTTTTAAATACGCCAAGGAATAATTGTGCAAAGTTTAAACATGATCCGTGAATGGGTGTGGGAGAAATAATGTGTACACCCTTTTTACCAGACAGACAGACAGACAAACAGAATGAGTTGATATAGACGTTTTAAGAACAGGGCTCAATTATTTATAACTAGTCGACCGGCGGCGTAGCATACGCCGCTATTTTGCAGGGCCGGTCTTAGGCCACTGCAACCTATGTGACCGAAGGATTCGCACTTTCATGGAACCCGCGCTAATTCAAGGTGTATAAATTATTAAATTAAACCATTTTATAACTTAGAACAGATTTCCCGCACACTCCTGTCGATTTACCAGGAGCTCCTGGAAATCTCCCGAAAGTGCAAAATATACGAAAAAGTCCTTAAAATATACGGAAATACATAGAAAAAAAATTGTCATTTTGTGGTATCATTCAATATGGAAAACGTCAATCCTACGCTTTATTAATAAAAACGGCATTATGCATTTGCCGTAATTGTGTAATCAGGTGAAAGAAGCTTCTCGCGCCTCAAACTAATGAAGAATTACTTGATGTCAACAGCTGTGAAAACGTGTCCCCCCCCCTTGTTTTTTTTCGTGGGGTTACTATACTCAGAAATAAGAGAGTGATCTTCTCTTTACTTCTCGTTTGACCTGATTAGGGAAGAACAGAATTATATATATAGATGGCGAAAAGAAATTGTATTTAGAGAACGTATATTATTAACATTCTTAAAATAAACATTTCGCATTATAATCTAAGGCTGCCTATGTCTTTACATTATAATCTAAGGCTGTCTATGTCTTTACATTATAATCTAAGGCTGTCTATGTCTTAACATTATAATCGAAGACTGTCTTGTGTATGTCTTTACATTATAATCTAAGACTGTCTTGTGTATGTCTTTACATTATAATCTAAGACTGTCTTGTGCATGTCTTTACATTAGATCTATAATCTAAGGCTGTCTAGTAACTACTTAGTTAATACCTTAGACTTTATGTCTTTACATTATAATCTAGGGCAATCTATGCCTTTACATTAAAATCTATATTAGTCTATGTCTTAATTCACAATCTTAGACTGTTTATGTCTTTACATTATAATCTAGGGCAATCTATGCCTTTATATTTAATCCACGTAAGTGGTAGTGTTTGCAGTTTTGATGCGGAGACCATGGCTGTCTGTGATGCCTTACAGGTAATTGACTCTCAACTCGGCGAGGGACATTTGAGAGCAACACAAATTGTGCACTACAGGCTTTGCAAAGCCCTGGACCATGCCCCCCCCCCCCAATATCGACACTGTCATCATGGCTTCACACAACATAAAGCAACACTACGGCACCCCTGAAATAATGCAGTGGATACCGAGTCAAATAGGTGTGACTGGCAACACTATTGCAGACTCTTTGGCCCACCATGGAGGGCAAAGTCCACCCACTGAACAGGCTGTAAGTTTTCATCATGCCCTGGCTGTAATTCAAAAAAACAGAAATGGAAAAGTAGTTTGAGTTCTGGGACAAGTCCCCAAAAGCCCGTGAAGTCTGGGAGCGCATGAGGCGCCCTGACCGCACATCACCGTGGTGGAGGCTGTCCAGGCCTGAGCAAGCTATTATAGCACAGTGCTGGACAGGCCATTGTCCTGTTTGCTCATACTTCTCACTGCTATGGCCAAATTTTCATTCACGGTGCCCCTGCTGCGGGGAAGAAGAGGAAACCGTGCCTCATATTCTGTTTGACTGCCCCAGACTTGCTGATCTCCGCCAGACAGGTCTGGGAAACCAAAAATTCTCGACCTGTAAGGTGACGTGTTTGCACCACGTACGACAGCAGGGTTTCTGTCCAGGGCTTTTGTATGAGAGGATTTAAGCCTCTCAAGCCCTCACTTAAATGGAGTTTGATGATGATGATAATGATGCCATAACAATACATTATAATCTATAGTAGTCTATGTCTTAACATCATAATCTTAGACTGTCTATGTCTTTACATAATAATCTAAAGCTATGTTAAAATATCCACTGAAAATAAAATCACGCCATGTTGATCTATTTCAGGGTTGTTACCAAAATGTGGTTGACCTTATTGTGGCCTGTGGTACCATTTCTGTTACACATTGCTAACATTGCTTACGCGGCCTCCGCTGCGGCGTATCCTTGAGTAAACAAAATGTGGTCTCATTATTGATATAGATCTTGTGTAATCGATTCTACTATAGAATACTGTGGCTGTCCTAATAGAATACATTGTTACTTAATACCATTACGGAATAGTGTTTTAAACCTTTACTTGTTATATTTTAATTCTCTCTATCTATTATAATATATATATATATATATACATAGACTATATATATGGTTCCTTCTGTCTCGGAAGACAATGGATGCGCCCAGGTGAGTCACTGGTTTGAGACGGGCCAGAATCTGGAGTGACTGATCAAGTCAATTCTGGAGCGGTAGAGTTTGCTACAGTTCGTGCATGTATATGCATCTGACTTAGGGTTAGTTGACAGGGGAGCTTTTTTTTTCTTTCTCTTGACTGATGCAGCTTCGTTTCTTTTGCACTCGGCGAAGTTCGTACCAGCACGTACAGTCTGTCCGGTCTTGGGCTATCTCCTCCCACATAGGCCTACTTTGTTCGATGCCCGTGGTTTTCATGTCTCGTTTGCAGACATCTCTGTAGGTTACTCTTGGGTCTGACTCCCTCTGCAAGCTCGGACAACTTATAAACTATGCATCTTAGAAAAATGAGTTTTTTGTTATAGGTACCCTGTTTTGTTATACTTTAACTCTTTCTCTCCTAACTGACGATACCAACGTTGATTCCATCAGAACGTGTTAAATAATAACGGAGAGAAATAGTTAATCTATTAACGGTAGTTTTAACAGTCATTGTCAGGCTAGGTTTAGAGATCGATATATACGACGCTAGCTTCTTAGTTCACTCAATAGTCATAAGTGCATTGGGGTAGTTTATGTAGTTTCATAGTTTAACCCTTTATCTCCGTAATTATTTTCGATGGAATTATTTATTTTGCTCATTTGTGTTTCACTATCCTGTTATGATTAAACTTCATTATTTTTTTATGTAATCAGGAATTTTTTTATATGGTATATAAATATAGAAGAATGCATGTTCTTTTTATATAAGACAAATTAAATTTTATTAAAACAAAAATTAATGGGGTTGTCACGGATGAATGTGTGTATGTATGTATAATCTATTTTTTACAATCTGCGCGAATGACCGGAAGTGTATTTTGTTGTCAAACAGAGGCTAGCGTGTGTGATATGCAGTAAAAGTTTATTAAAGTGTATGTGTTTGACCTAGTGGTTTAATTGTTTTATTTCGTTAACTAGAACTGAACCAGGGACACCTAGACGCACTGGCGGATCCGGGGGGGGGGCGGTAGGGGCGATTTTAGTATAGAATTTAAACAATTTGTATACGAATTTATTACTTATGTTAAAAATATATACTAATTATTTATATTTCAACCTATTTTTAGATTATTTCGCCCCCCCTTTCTAGTATTTTGGCCGATTTGGTAGGGTCGGGAGGGGGCGATGGCATCAATCCGCCCCCCCCCCCCACCATAAGCTTTCGAGTGGGGGGGGCGGTCCTATTTGTAGAAATCACAGCTTGCTAACAGAATCAATTAAATATCTATATGATTAAAACTTGTTATTGGTATTTCAACCGGTCTTTATATTATGTCGTTCACCTGTTGGCCGATTGGAAGGGAAGGAGCGAATACCTCTACTGCCCTTTTCATCTAAACCCTATGGCTGGGGGGGGGGGGCGGTCCTACTTTTATGGAGAAATCATAGTATGTGAACAAAATTAGTCGAATATCTATATAATATAAACAGGTGGAAGTGCGATACATGCAATCACCTTCCCCCCATCGTATAAACCAATACTTTTTCTCTTTGTATTATAGTAAGAAATTACGAAATTTAAAAAATCTATCACTAATATAATTTATATATGTTATAAAGTAAATTCTTATATCGAGTTGCCCAACCCCTATTCTTTAATGCAAAATGCAATCATTAGCAGAAATTATAAAAAGGAGCGAGGATTAATCGTTTTCATTTTACCGCCCTTCCCCTTTCCAGACAGAGTTTGTGTAATTTCACATGAATTTATCATAACTATTTTAAGAAAGACTTTGCTTTGGAAAAGTTATAACTCAAACGATATAATATTTCAATATAACAGTCACGGTTGAGATGAGTTCAAAAGCCAGATAATCTTTTCCTAGTCGACTTTTTCCAACCTTTACTCTATCTCATATTTTTCTAGTTAAATAAATTTAGGACACAATTTATGCTTGAATTTTACTGAATATTATTAATCGAATTTTTTTTTCGGCGTCGATCCTCAAAGCCTTAATCTAAATATGTGGGGTATCTTATCTTTTCAAAGAACAAATCTGTTGTATTTGCAATCTATTAAGGGACTATAAATTCATAATAGAATATTTTTCCACATTATTCAAAAGGTCCTTTAAAATAGAATGAATAATGAGCTGTATGTCAGGAAAATGCGTTACTGCAGAGAAGAATGCTAGAAATCGCTTTTAGCGTCGGGGCTTCACCCAGAACCCCTCTAATAAGTAATGAGCTGTAGATATCAGGAGAATGCGTTTCGGCCGTGAAAAGTGCAAGAAACGCTTTTGGCGTCGGGGCGAAGCCCCGAACCCCACTGATAAATAATGAGCTGTAGATGTCAGGAGAATGCGTTTCTGCAGTGAATAATGCAAGAAAACGCATTTGGCGTCGGGGCTTAGCCCCGAACCCCTCTGATAAGTAATGAGCTGTACATATCAGGAGAATGCGTTTCAGCCTTGAAAAATGCAAGAAAACGCTTTTGGCGGCAGGGCTTCGCCCCGAACCCCACTGAGGTAGCTTACAGCGCTCTCCCAGACCCCCAAGCTTGCAAGAGAAAGAGCCTCAATATGACTGTTTTTTTTTCTGTTTTTTTTTTATGCCGAAGATTGAGAAACTGTTCTGTTTCTCAATCTTCGGCAAAAAAAACCCAGTCATGTTGAGGCTCTTTCTCTTGCAAGCTTGGGGGTCTGGGATATATATATATATATATATATATATATATATATATATATATATATATATATATATATATATATATATATATATATATATATATATATATATATATATATATGTGTGCTGTACGCACGTTTATGCATAGGGTTAGGGTTTACTGGGCGTTAGGGTTAGGGTTTGGAAAAAAATCGCCCCCCCCCCACTCCAAAGTTCTGGATCCGCCAGTGCCTAGACGTATCGAGACCTAAGGTAGATTCTATATATTTATAAATACAATATGAAAGATGTGACATATTTGGTGGCTCGTTTATCTAGTTATTTGACTTAGTCTTGGAAGACATTAGGCAGAACTGCGGTTCGCCATTGTGAAAAGGTCAAGGACCAAGAAGCCGTTAAGTGTGTGCGCTCACGTGCGACGGCGGGAAAAAAAAACTAAGTCAATCAGCATAGACAAAAGTAGGTCAAACACAGTGCTAAAGTAATTTGTATTGTTTATATTTGATGCTACACGCATAAACAAGGATGGCAGATAAATTATCACAGATAATAGCCGCTAGAAAAGAGATGGGATTGACTGGAACCGCTTTACAAGAGTGGGTAAAGGAAAGAGAAGACGCAGATCGAGATGAAAGAGCTAAAGAGAGGGAAGTGAGAGCTAAAGAGGCAGAAGAAAGAGCTAAAGAAAGAGGCAGTGGAAAGAGCTAAAGAAAGAGAGGCGGTGGAGAGAGTTAAAGAGGCAGAAGCAAGAGCTAAAGAGAAAGAAGCTGAGGTAGAAATACACAAATTGAGAGTCAGAGAGTTGGAGCTTAGGGAGACGAAAGGAGAAATCAAAGAGCATATCAAACCTATATGGAAGCCAAAGTTGTCACCTTTCAATGAGAACGTGGATCAAATGGATGCATATTTGGCGAGATTTGAAGTGCATGCTCAAGCTACAGAAATACCTAAAACTCAATGGAGAAGTCATCTATACACATTGTTACAGGGAAAGGCACTGCAAGCTTGTATCAACTTGTCTAAGAAAGATTTAGAAGAATATGACAAGGTGAAGGAAGTATTAATGAAAAGATACAACTTGACAGATGATGGGTATAGAGAGAAGTTCCATAAAGCTAAACCAGAGAGAAACCAGCCATTCCATGAATTTGTTGAGGATATTACAAGATACTTAATGCGTTGGGTAGAATTGTCTAAGACTGAAAAGACATTCGAAGGTCTCATTGATCTGTTCATCAGAGACAAGATATTCACATCTTGCAATCCTCAGTTAGTGGCTTTTCTACATGAAAGGAAACCGAAAGATGTGCCAACAGCAGTCAAGTTGTGTCAGCAATATATTACTGCACATCCAGAGCAGACAATTCAGAGAGAGGAAGACTTGATAACTAGCAAGTTTGCCTTTGCTGCAAAGACTAATGATAACAGAAGTCGCTTTAAACAAGAATTGAGACAGGACCGTCTGCAGAAAAGAAGTGTTTGTGAAAAAAGAAAATGTTTTAAGTGTTTCAAAACGGGACATTTAGTAGCCCAATGTAGAAACAAAAGCCCGCTAAGACGAAATGAGACTATGGGCTCAAGCAGAAGTCAGGAGTTAAAAAATCAGTAACAGGGGAAGACCAACTGGACATCCGTACAAAGCTTCAGTTTGCATAGACTATCAACATGGTGAACAACTCCCTCATGAATCTGATCAGATCCAGATGGCTGGAGCTGTAACTAGTGACGCTGGGAAATTAAAAATGTATCCTGGATTTGTTGGGAAAAATCTATTTGGGTCTTGAGAGACACAGGAACGACCACAATCGGAGTGAAGAGACTACATGTGCACCCTCACCAGTTGACGGGTAAGAAAGTCCAATGTATGACATTTGGAGGAACAATTGAAGAATATCCCACAGCTGTCATTGACATTGATAACGCCATTTTTATCTGGGAAAGTTGAAGCATGTGTGTTGGAGAGGCCTGCAGCTGAATTGATTTTAGGAAACGTGACTGGCATAACTGAGCCTACCATCACAGATATCTACAAGTGGCAAAGGTCAGCAATGTCAGAAGTTACAAATGCGGTAACTAGATCTCAATCTGGTGTAATAGAAAACATGGAACAACCGATCCTACATAGTCAGATCGAACAGCCAGAATCAGAATTAACATCCAGTTATGCATTGAAACAAAAGGAGGACCAAACATTGATTAAACTTTTTGAATTGGCGAAGCGTCCTACCGGTAAATTTAAAATGAAATGCGACAACTGATTATGAATCTTCGTCGGCCAACAACCAAGAGACAGGTCCGTAGTTTATTAGGACTCTGCAACTTCTATCGAAGGTTTATAGCAGGTTTTTGTAGAGATGACTGAGCCACTCACAAACCTGACCAGAAAGTGAGCACCCAACGTGATCAGATGGTCACATGACTGTGAAGTATCACTGCAGACGATAAAGAAGGCATTTCGTCAGCTGAGAATTATAAGGCTCTATGTCCAACAATGAGAATTTTCCGTGTGAAACTTTTAGTCTTACACTTTAACGTTTCAGGCTCCATGTCCTATAGTACTGGTTAGATTGTGACAAGGTTAACTTCACTATTGTTACAATTTAAAAGCTCTATGTCCCCAAAAAATTTATCCAGCAGTATTATAGGACTCTATGTCCACAGCCTATTAGTCGTCCCGGTTTACATCACGTGATTTTGAGGTTTATCGATTTTAAATGTTGCACGATGGCGGAAAATTTTAGATTTCAGCGTTCTTTCCAAAAAAATGTCTGCAAAACAGGTCTTGGAAAGAATTTTTGATGAAAGCCAATCTGAAGATGAAAATAATAGGTAAGCTGAAGCATAGTTTTTTCCACAATCTTAGCGAACTATTTTCATGCGAAGACTTTTTGAACATAAGCCTTATAATTCTCAGCTGACGACTTGTATTAGGATTAGTTTTTTTATTTTCAAATTACAACTAGAGAGCTTTCTCTTTGTTACTTTTTGTCGTAACATAATTATTTCTGGAAGATTAATTTGATATTTGTATCCTGTGAAATAAATTTGTCTGCATCTGACTTACATGTTGTTGAACAGCTTTAGCTTTTGCATGGATTTATTTATTTTTATTTTATTGAACTTATTTCATTGAATGCTCTAACTAAAAAGTCTAACCTAAATCAACATCAAATGAAATAAATTGCAACATTGACCATAAATTTTCTCAATAGGAAAATTGTAAGTGAATTAATATTGTTAAAATCATTATCATAATCAAAAGTATATGATGTGTTGACATTGTTATTGCAGCTATGACAACAGCATTGCAGATCCAGATTTTGATATTGCTGAATACTGTGATGTCATTAACCAAGAAGCTCATACACTATCAACTTCAACTGAACTTGCTACAACATCACAAATAGAGTCTTCAATTAGCAGCATGGACTTTTATAAATCTAAAGCTTTGCTGTGTGAATTGTGTGGACTGTTTAATGGGTGTCAGTGTAAACCTGAAGTTTGCTCAAATGTTGTTCTGTCAGAGAAGAATCTCGCAGTTAATGAACATGGTTATGCAGCACAAAAAGACAAGGCAACAAAAAAGCAACTTACGAGAAAAAGAAACTGCAATAAATCCGAGTGGAAATCTATTAAAAGGCGGACTTTACGTCAAAGTGGACAAGCCTATGTTTCAGCTTCTGGCATTTCTCGATTGGCAAAAAAAGTCAAAATTTGCAAGCGTGATCATACAACTTGTCGATATGAATGCTTCAGTAAGTTCTCAGATGAGGAGAGGCATGAAATATATGAGGAGCACTGGTCACTGACAGATGATCAAAAGCGACAGTTTGATATCAACACGACTGATAGGACGGACAAAGCACGAACGCGTAGAGCAGAGAAACCAGACAAGAAAAAGAAAGTTACTTCTTGTATTTTATCAAAGATGAAAAAAGGTTTAGGGTTTGCAAAGATTTCTATTTATCCACACTGTCAATTGATGCAAAGAGAATTGTGAATACACACAAGTCTAAAAATAAAGTAACAGGAACTCCTTCTTCATTTATCAGAGGTAAACACGTAAACAAAATGTTATGCTGACCGTAGTGATTCTATAAGAAAGCATATAGAATCAATTCCAAGGGTAGAAAGCCATTATTGCAGGCAAAATACAAACAAGGAATACATTGAAGGAAATTTAAATCTAAAAATTCTGTATGAAAAATTTGTTGAAAAATGCAATCAAAAAGGAGACCAACCAGCCAAAGAACATCTCTACCGCTACATTTTCAATCACGAGTACAACATAGAGTTCCATAAACCAAAGAAAGATCGTTGCAATATATGTGAAGAAGCAAAGTTAAACACCAAGCCAAATATAGATGACAAAGAGAAATATGCGAAACATATGCATGGAAAGGAAGAAAGCCATAAAGAGAGAACCAGAGACAGAGAATGTGTTGATAAATGTGTTTTTTGTTTTGACTTGCAAAAAGTGTTTTCTTTACCTCAAGGAAACGTTTCAAACTTTTTTTACAAGCGCAAAATTAATGTTTTTCATTTGACTGGACATTGTTCTTTAACCAAGCAAAGTTACGGAGTAATATGGTCAGAAATCCAAAGTGGGCGTTCAGGAAATGACATAGCCAGTGGTTTGATTGTTCTACTTGGTCAGATGCTCAGTGATAATCCAAAAGTTACAGAAATCACACTGTGGAGTGACTCCTGTGTACCACAGAACAAAAACAAAGTCATGTCCACAGCCTTGATGCTATTTTTGCAAAACACGCCTTCAGTCCATTCAATAACTCAGAAGTTCTGTGAATCAGGTCACAGTGAGATTCAAGAAATTGATAATTTGCACAGTCAAATAGAACAAGTTACTAAACCTAGTGAAATGTATAGTCCATTGGGTTTAGTTCGCCTCTTCTGCACCACACCTCGTACAAAAACATTGAAACTCATTCAGTTACGGAAAGACAACAGGAAAGATTACCAGTCAAAGGCAAACCAATTTCAATTTAATGCCATTCCATTTGCCAAAGTTAAAGTTTTAAGATATTGTTCCAACAACCTTATGGAGGTTCAGTACAAAACAAGTTTTTCAGAGAAAGATTGGTTGGTGGTCCAGATTAAACCACAGTCAAAGTTGCGATCCTCTAAAGGAGGAGGAAGATCTCAGCTGACAATGCCAGCGAAATTTACCATCGAACAAAAAATCAGCAAAGAAAAAGTAAATGACATTAAATCAATGTTGGCGTTCATGCCAGAGCATGATCGCAATTACATGAAGGAAGTTATTTCAAAAAATTAAGAAACAATAGTAGAAAAGAAAATACAACAAATTCAGCAAAAAACGGAATGGGGTTTGGAAAACTACAATTAAACAAATTAACTGATTAATAATGATGACAAAGAAAAACTGGCCTCAACTTCTGTATTAATAATTTTGGCGGTGGTGGTGATGAAGATGATGTTAATTTAAAATTGAGGATTTACTGCCAACAATATTATTTGTATTTATGTTTATTGATTGGATTTTTGTAATCATTGATATAGTTTGTGGCATTAAGCGCAATTTGAAAAAAAAGTTGTTTTTTTTTATTTTTCTTGTTTTTCAGCTTTTAAAGCTGATATTATTAATTTTTAAAATTTATTTCGAAGTAGGCGCTATAAAATGAAGAATTACAATTATATTATTATGTTTCTATAATTGTATAACATAACAATAGTAGCAAATAGTTTTGTTTTGAAATGTTCAACAGTAATAGTTCAAAGCAGAGGTCAGAACCTGTCGGCTCTATGTCCTTCATTCCACCACCGCACGTTGTCCAGAAAAATGACCAAATTTTAATTTAAGTTTTTATTTAAAGATTAAACGGTGCTTGAGTTTATGCATTTATATATATTCCATTAGTAATCGTTCTATATCAAGTTTTTATTGGTCAATTTATTAAAAATAAACGGACTTGAACTTTAACTTTTGTTTTACTCAAAATCAGTATCGTTGGACATAGTACCTTATAATTCTCAGCTGACGATTTGTTGAGGAGCCGATCCTGCGTCTACCTGACTGTCAGAAGGAATTCATACTAGCTACTGATGCATCTGCTGTTGCTATCGGGGGATGCCTAGCACAAAAATCACAGGGCATTCTACATCCCGTTATGTACGTCAATAGAAAGTTGTCTTCAGCAGAACAACGGTACAGCACCGTAGAAAGAGAGTGCTTGGCAGTTGTTTGGGCAGTAACCAAGTTGGCCAGATACCTGTTGGGCAGAACATTCGTACTCCGCACAGATCACGCACCCTTACGCTGTTTAAACACACGTATAAGTCGGTGAATTCCAGGGTAACTCGCTGGGCCCTGATGCTTCAGGACTTTCAGTTCGAAGTGCAGCATATTCCAGGTAAAGGAAACGTCGTAGCGGACATTCTGTCACGCTTATCATAGTTATAAGCCTACGTGGCTTCTCACAAGCATGTGTTGCTTCATCAAAAACTTTGTGTCTTCAACAGTTTAGACTTTGTTGCTTGATGGTAGACTTTCTGTCTACAACTAAGACTTTGTGTCTTCATCTTTTAAGACTGTGTGTCTTCAGCTTTTAAGACTGTGTGTCTTCATCTTTTCAGACTGTGTGTCTTCATCTCGTAAGACTGTGTGTCTTAACTATTGACTGTGTGCATATTACACTGCAGTCTGTGTGACTACATTAAAGTCTGTGTGACTACATTAAAGTCTGTGTGACTACATTAAAGTCTGTGTGACTATGTTGAAGTTGTTTGGATACATAAACGCCTGTGTGGCATATTCAGAGCTTTTGTGGCCTATCGAACGAACATTTTTGTTGTATTGTGGTGTAATATTTGATACTTGTTTTATAATCGTGTTGTATGTATCTTTGTAAAAATTGATTATAATTTTAGGAGGGGCGAGATGTCACGGATGAATGTGTGTATGTATGTATAATCTATTTTTACAATCTGCGCGAATGACCGGAAGTGTGTTTTGTTGTCAGACAGAGACCAGAGTGTGTGCTATGCAGTTAAAGTTTATTAAAGTTTATGTGTTTGATCTAGTGGTTTAATTGTTTTATTTCGTTAACTAGAACTGAACCAGGGACACCTAGTCGTATCGAGACCTAAGGTAGATTCTATATATTTATAAATACAATAGGGGTCAAATCAACGTTGGTATTGTCAGTTAGTAGTGAAAGAGTTAATATTTTTAAATAAATATCTGCGTCTTCTTAACTTTTTCAAAGATATATGGCGTCCGTGGAACGAAGAGACAAGATGGACTTAAACTCGTCCAATATTGTTGTAGATTTCAAAGAATCTTTGGCAGATAAAATGAACTGTAAAGATATTGATGTAAGACCCACGTAGTAAGATAACGTCTGCATTTAGTTTTCATTACTTGAATACAGAATCAGGCCCCTGTCACCTCAATACTTAAATCTCAAAGGGGAATACAGGCGTTTTAAAACTAATTGCAGTCCGATTTCTTAAAAAGTAGTTTTATTGTATTCATTTAATATAATGAGCTGTAGACATCATTTTTTACTAGCTTATTTATTTTAATGTGATAAAAAAATAAATTAGGCATGTATAAAGAATACCTTAATGGGCAATAGTTAAAAACACTGGACGTTTAGGCCAAGAGGCCTTCATCAGCTACAAACAGACGAACAAACAAAAAAACTATTACCAACTATTATCTTTCCAACGTTGTTGTTGACTATCGATGCTGAAATGTACTTCACTGGGAAATCGGGAAAAGGTTTTGTCGAACAAAGACAAATTGGTATGAAAAAAAAAAGGGGGGGGGGGAATTGGGGCAGAATATTTATCTTCATAACCATCTATCTGCACGAGGTCAACATTTCTTTAAGATAATTTATGTCGATTGTCGTATTTTTATACGGTTTGTTTACCCCTGCTGCAGTAAATCTTTTTACTTTTCAGTGTTAATATGATTCTCTCCTCTAGGCCTTCTGTAAGCACTGCTTAACAACACGTCTGACTCAAGAACTTGACAACTAGAGTTCCAAATAATAATGTGTCAGTTTAATAACTAAATACATTCACAGCCAGTATAACACAATTAGCTACTCTAGCTACAAAGGCTTTCTTGTACTTAACAGCCTTCCAAACTCGTCTTGTCTCTGTGTGTACTCCTGGACTAGTACAGCTACATTCTCGACGGCTCACACTGTCCTTGCTGCCTTGCTGTCCTGGACTGACCTTCCCTTTCTTACTATCTCTGGTCCACCAAATCTTTTGATCACATGACCATAACATTGCGTGCACTAGCAGTACTGTCCCTATCGCTCCGCCACTAGAGTTACAGCAATGTTAAATAGATGTGCTAAAGTGCTAATTATTCGTTAATTGATATCATGTCATTCAACATAGACAAAAGGCACACACGTATAAAGTAAAATACATTTCGTTGATTATAGGTATCAGAAGCAAATAAAATAGGTTGTGACCTGTCATCCACAGCAGGGTAAGTGTTTTAATTGTTGCAAAACTTATATCCACTCACTCTGTCTGTCTGTCTGACACAATGTTTGTACACGTTATTTCTCCCCCGCCCAATCTCAGATCAAGCGGAAATTCCTCACAATTATTTTACCTGACAAACAAGGATAATGTTTTAAAAAAATTAGTCTAGATCTAGATCTATATGCCTATCGTTACAACTTTCTATACTCTGACTCTGAATTATACATGTCTTTTTAGTGAGTTTCGCTGAATCAAGCTCTTCTTTTAAGTCCAGATAATAATTTCATAAACGTAGAAATAAAGGAATGAATATCAGAAGGCATTATAGCATTATATAGTACTCACCTTTTACCCAAGAGCAAAACCATATTTAAAAAAAACAGAGAATTCACTAAACTATATCATGGCCGTAGTCAGGATTTTTTTCGGGGGGGGGGGGCAATTTTTCTCCCCCCCCCCGGAAAAAATATACGTGTGTGTGTGTGTACATAATTTATTTTTCTTACATTCTGACCCTTCATTCTTTCGGAAGACTTTTATTGTACCTTAGAATAGGTTCTTCCTGGAGTTAGTTAGTGGTACAATTGTAGACTCCCCGCCATTGCCAGCAAGGGGGTCTGGGGAATAGCTTTGAGCCCCCCCCCCAGCGCGGAGCGGAGCCCCGCCGCCAAGCACTATTTCAGGTATTAAAAGCCAACAAAATCCATATTCTGAGGTGCATTATCCTGATATTTAAATGTTTTTTTTTAAACCTTGTGTACTATTCTTACTGACTTAGATACTCCCGCGTCCTTCGTAGCATTGGGCGCCACGCTGCTTCCACAAAAATCTGTCACTTGCAACGTCTCAAGCCTTTTCCCACCTGCTCTGATATCCTCCATGAAAGTGTGGCGGCAAGTTGTACTAGGATGTCCCTCTTTGCGCTTTCTGCGTAATGGCCTCCATGTCATCGCAACTCTTGTTATGCGAAATTCCTTTAGTCGGAGAACATGTCCCGCAAACCTCATGCGACGCTCTGTCACAACCTTACTAAGGGGTCGACTCCCAGTTCGGCATAGGGTTTCCTTGATTGAGACCCAATCTCTATAACTGACTCCTAAAATCCGTCTTAGCCATCTTTGTTGAGCTACATTTAGTCAATTTCGGCAGATGACTATTCACTGCACTTTATTAATGGAGCCCAGCAACTGGTAGAAGTGTGTAACCTCTGTTGGCTACGCTCTTGGAATTAGGTAACTGTAGTTTGCTTTAGATTTTATATCGAAAAGGGAAGTTTTTTTGGCAAAATCATTTTTTGAGGTGATTTAAACTAAAAAATCAGTGGAGTTTGTTTTTTTTTTAAATCAAAACACCATTAGCAACGCTTATATAAGTTGATGCTGTAGTTTGCTTTAGAATAAAATTGAAGAGAGAGGTTTTCAACCTCAAAACTCTCTGTATTGGGTATTTAAACTCAAAACCACCAGGAGGGGTTTTAAACTTTTTTAAAAAAGCCCTCTGGAGGAGTAGGTTTAAACTCAACCCCCCCCGCCCCCCCCCCCCCTGGCTTGGCTACGCTCATAGAATTTTGAGTGTGTAATTTGCTTTTTTTTATATTGAAGAGGTACATTTTTAGCTTCAAACCCCGCTGAAGGGGGTTTAAACTCAAAACGCCCTTTGGCTACGCTCATATAATTTTGAGTGTTTAATTTGCTTTTGTTTATATTGAGGTATTTTTATTTTTTTATATTGAAGTGGTAAAAACCCTCTATGGTACGATCATAACATTTTAAGTGTGTAATTTTCTTTTGTTTATATTGAAGTGTTATTTTTTAGCTTCAAACCCCGCTGAAGGGGGATGGGGGTTTAACTCAAACCCCCCTATGGCTACTATCATAGCATTTTGAGTGTGTAATTTGCTTTTTTTATATTCAATATGTATTTTTTTAGCTTCAAACCCCGCTGAGGGGGGATTTAAGCTCAAAACCCCTTTGGCTACGTTCATAGAATTTTGAGTGTGCTATTTGCTTTTTTTTTATAATGAAGAGGTATTTTTTAGCTTAAAACTGAAGAGAGATTTAAACTCAAAAACCTTTTGGCTTTGTTCATAGAATTTTGAGTGTGTAATTTGCTTTTTTATATTGAAGAGGTGTTTTTTAGCTCTAAACCCGATGGAGGGAAGGGGGGTTTAAGCACAAAACCCCTCTTGGTTACGCTCATAGAATCTGGTGACTGATGTATGAATAGGCTTATATTGAAGAGGGAGGGAGTTTTAAAATCAAAATCTTCCTTAGCTATGCTCTTGGAATTAGGGAATTGCAACGTGAAATCCAATACTCTGTGGTGCATTTAAACATCTTAGAAATGGTCTCTCTGTTTTCTGTGTGCTCCACAGCAATTTGAAAGTGATTATGTTGTTTATATTCTTCATGTATTTATGGCTGAAGAATTTCGTCTGTGGCCTGAATCAGTTGACACTGGCTGGAGTGTTCGCTTCCTATTATTGGACACTAGACAAGACCACGTTACCCAAGTATACACTGCTCAAGTCATTTTACCGATGCTTCAGGTGAATACTCGTGCAAATAGTTAAGTGTGGTCTGTATGTACTACTGATATCTTGATAGTATTCGCTCTCAAGAATTTTCATGTGAGATGAGTTGAAACCTTTCGTGTAAGACGAGATTAGAACATTCGTGTGGGATAAGATGAAACCTTTCATGTGAGATGAGATCATACCTTTATAGTGAGATGAGATCCGACTTTTATTGCGAGATGAGATGAAACCTTTCATGTGGGATGAGATCAGACCTTTATAGTGGGATGAGATCAGACCTTTATAGTGAGATGAGATCAGACCTTTATTGCGAGATGAGATGAAACCTTTCATGTGAGATGAGATAAACCTTTCATGTGGGACGAGATAAACCTTTCATGTGAGAAAGAAATTAAGAAATGAAATAATTGAATTAAGTCGTTCATCTTCTAAGTAGAACTCTTCTTATTTTGGGTTAGCCAAAAACGATAGCAACAATTTAAATGAACATTTCAGTCATTCTTTATCATCGCTATTATAGAGTCTAATCCCCTTTTACGTCAGAACGGAAATAATTTCTGCCACCGTTCTTATGTTCACGTCTTTAGCATAATAAGAACTGGCCGGCTACAAGACGTCTTTGCTGAACTATTACAACGAGACCAATCGTTATAGAAAGCCTGAACACTGACCAACTTCACAACCTGTGGGCAGTTTAGACCCATAGCTCGTTGCCACGTCATGGGTCTATAAATGGTACTCGATGGAGCTAACAATTGCACTGTATTAATCATAATATTGAGTATTAGTAATACCCCTTGTGCATATGGTCGCCCACATGCAAAAAAAAAATTAGACTATGTATGTTTTGTTTACCCCATTATTTCAACAGGAAATGGATTTGTGTTTATGTATTGCTTGTTTTGTTCCAGATATCACTGTGGCTCTTTAGCCTTTGGATCATTCCTTATAACTTTTGTTCAGTTTCTTACGGCTCTGTTAAACTTAGTGAAGTCGAATATTGAGAACAGCACAAATCAATTAGCAAAGTTTGTAATAAGGTAACAACAACAGTTCAATCCTCTGCTATAACATTTCATTTTGTTATTTTAATAGACAACTTTATTTAGTGATTGTGCTTATTAATCTCATAGTGTGTGTTGCTGTGTTGATGACTTGGACTGCAGTTTAGGAGCTAGATAACCATTCCACTGTTTGAGAAATCACGTGATCTGATAGTTGCAGTATTGTTGTTTATTATTATTGTTGTAATTATAATTCATAATCTCGAATACCACTTACATTATTATTCAATTAATTTGCTTTCAATTTGATTATCTTGAGTATGTTGATTGCATGTGCGTTGTTATAATTTGCAATTGTGACCTGCCTTTGTAGCACGTGCACTGTCTGGTCAAACAAAATTGTTAATTAAATTAAAATGTGTTGTCGTTGGCCGCTTGCCTGTCGTTGGCCGCTTGTCTGTCGTTGGCCGCTGGTCTGTCGTTGGCCGCTTGTCTGTAGATGGCTGATAGTCTGTCGTAGAACAGTGGCCACTAGCATTGTTGTAGATCTAAACACTTTACTAGAGAGAGACGATTGTAATGATACTTAAACAAAGGCAGCACTTGGGGACCATAAACTTTTTCAGGAGACTCAATGGTGAACTAAATATGGAGAAAGAGATAGAACGTCCTTGAAAAAAGGGCTCTAGCTCAAAAGTTTATTTAATGGCTATTGGCTGGTTGAGTGGTTTGTTCGTCTGTTTCTGTTTTACTGCTAGGCTAATGAGCTGAATCGAAGGGTCCATGGTTTGTACCCTGGCTGACTTTATACTGGTGTCACACGTATTCCTCAACTATTGATTCAGCACCTATGGCATTGGTTGGTTGTCTGGATTCTTTAAAGTAGCATTCCCCCCCCTCTTTTTTAAAAAATGACTTTGCCTAGCCAGTCATAAAAGTTGAGCCACTTTGAAAGAGTGTGTGAGAGAGAGAGAGAGAATGAGAGAGAGAGAGAGAGAGAGAGAGGGGGGGGGGGTCCCTGGTTTACTGTTTCATCTGGAAAGTGAATCTATATTAGTTTTTTAAAACTTTCTGCGATAATCCATTTCGAACCAAATCTTGTTGCTCTTTTTAAGTTTGCATTTGAAACACATATAGTTAGGGGGGGAAAAGTTTTAAAACTACACCAATAAAACCTCATTTCACAGATGCTTGCTGTGTTGTTTTAAAACTACACCAATAAAACCTCATTTCACAGATGCTTGCTGTGTTGTTTTAAAACTACACCAATAAAACCTCATTTCACAGATGCTTGCTGTGTTGTTTTAAAACTACACCAATAAAACCTCATTTCACAGATGCTTGCTGTGTTGTTTTAAAACTACACCAATAAAACCTCATTTCACAGATGCTTGCTGTGTTGTTTTAAAACTACACCAATAAAACCTCATTTCACAGATGCTTGCTGTGTTGTTTTAAAACTACACCAATAAAACCTCATTTCACAGATGCTTGCTGTGTTGTTTTAAAACTACACCAATAAAACCTCATTTCACAGATGCTTGCTGTGTTGTTTTAAACTGCACGACATGTTCTTACAGTTCATCCACAAAAGAGCTTACATAATGGTTGGTAAAGAGTTTGTGTGTAGTGTCTGTAGTTATGTGTTTTCAAATATCAGAGGCATTTGATTCAGATGACCAGTTCTTAGTTACGACGGGCTAAGACTTATTGTAACGTTAAAACCTATAATAGGGGGCGTGATGGCCGAAGGGGGGACGTACTTGCCGAGGGTGGCATGGGGGTCGATTGATAAAGCGCTTAATTTCCGAACCTAGGGGTACTGAATCCGAATCTCAGTGTAGACTGGGATTTTTACATTTTGGGATTTCAAAGGCATCCCCTAAGTCCATATAACTCTAATGGGTACCTGACATTATTATTATTATAGCTTTTATATAGCGCTACTTTCATGCTTATAGCATGTTCAGAGCGCTTTTGGTCCAATCTCATTTGTGGACCAGTGGGGGGGAGGGGGTATCTAGGAGTTGGTTTTCCGTGCTGCCTATAGGCGCTCAGTAAACACAACCTCGAACCCCCTTCTAGGTAGCCAAGCCAAGCCGCCCCCTTCTGGGTAGCCAAGCCAAGTTCAAGCGCACTTGGCCTCTCGACCACGCTTCCCACTAGTAAGGGAAAGTAAAGCGGTTGGTCGCTGTGCTGCACCCATGACACCCTCGTTAACCGTCAGCCATAAACACAGATGACCTGTCCAGGTTGGTCAATTTATTTTCCAGGGGTCGTGATTGGGGGGGGGGGGGGACGCTGGGCCTAAAGAAGAAAGTAAAATGCACTGAAACAAAACAAATTAAAAAATTCTTCAAAATTAAATCTGCAAACTAAATATCGACAAATTATGCTTAGCTTGCTTCTAATTTAAGAACAGAAACAACGTTAGAAATTGAGTTTGGGAATCCCATTTTCTATTTTTAAATTCTTATTGTAATCAGAGGGTATCTAGTGTCTGATAACGTGCACAACTACATAAATACATGAATTCGCGTAGGACGTAATTATCTTCTCTTTTGATGGAACGTCTGTAATTTATAAGGTCAGGTAACGATGTCTTCTGATTTAGAAACTGTACATGCAAATGTAAAATGTCCTGTTAGGCTATTATCAAATTGTTGAGAAATTAATGTTTTAATTACTGCTTCGTTTTTATATCAAATATGCTCAGAGATGAGTGATTTGATGAGTGAGAGTTGTAGTAAATATCCTCAGAGATGAGTGATTTGATGAGTAAGAGTTGTAGTAAATATGCTCAGAGATGAGTGATTTGATGAGTGAGAGTTGTAGTAAATATGCTCAGAGATGAGTGATTTGATGAGTGAGAGTTGTAGTTTGAAATTCCGATGAGTAGCTGGGAGGCAAGACCTTTTTAGTTATCTATTCAGTGGGACGGAGTTCAAATACATATGTATACTAGACATTTTTACTTGAGAGTTAACTCTAAGGGGGGGGGGGGAGTGGATTTTGCAGAGCGCTCAAAAGTAAAAAAAAAAAGAGTAAAATTCCCCTTTCCGACCTTGCGATCTATAGGGCAGGTTATCTAAAGGTCATCTGTTACTGTGACCCACGGTTAACGAGGGTGTCATGTGATCAGCGTAACGACCAACCGCCTTTACTTTTCCTCAACTAATGTCAGGCACCCATTAGAGCTAGTTGGCGCCCAAAGATCCCGAAATTAAAAATCCCAGTCTTCACCAGGATTTAAACCCGGACCCAGGTTCGGAAGCCTAGCGCTCAAAAGGCAGCACCAAAACATTCTCTCAAATACCCCTCGGCCCCTTCCCCAATGTCCAGAGCGCCCTGCGTATGCTATAGTATAACAGATACGCTATTCTTATAGTAATTTTAATAATAATCGTTATGTTTGTTTGATTATTTCTTTTTTAAAAGTAACTTTCATTTAAAATGTGAAGTGCTTCAATCTATTTAACTAGTATCTGGCTGTGCAGTGTTTTGTTCTCTCTTCTTGTAGATGGCCATCGAAGGTAAAAACTTCTGTTTATCTGCAAAAAGAGCCTTATCAATAATGTTAAATAACTTTGTGAAGTCATTGGTCTTAGCCAAAGTCACGGATTTTCTGTTAATCATCAGCAAACTCATCATCACTTCCATGATTGGTAAGATTTACTTTCTACAAAGATTCAATGACTTATGATCACCTTATATGCTTCTTTTCTAGATTTAACAAAAAAAAAAAAAGAAAAAACCGTTCACATGCTTTTTTTGTCATGTCTATTTCAAGTTATTGTCTCTATTTTGTTTATATACATGTACAACAACTACAAGCTTCTAGATTTTATTTATAAATAGGAAATTATAAATCACAGTTCAAATTTCTGTGAAACATTCTTTTCAAATTTTACTCACAATTAGGAAATAGATTTTTGTTGTTGTTTTTTGTATGCCTTTTTTTCTAAAATTAAAACACGGAAAGCCCCCCCCCCCTTTTTTTTTTCCCTTGACCAAAAATGTATTTCTTAATAATTCAATAAATTGAAACCTATAAACATGGCGGACAGACTGACGGACTAACAGACCACGCAAACTAGTAGCGGCCATTACCCTTTCGGGTGCCGCTAAAGATTAACCAATTAGTCAATGAATTATTGGAGAATTAATCCTTCAGCTTTAAGCGATATGGATATTTGGGGTTTATCTCCCTTAGATAAGTGTATACGTTATTTCTCCCACACCCATTCTCGGGTCAAGTTGAAACTTTCCGATAACACCTATTGAATATAGAGTAAAAAGGAATCAATGAAACAATTAACCAGTTAGTCAATTATTGGTAATTAATTTTTTTTAATATCGAAAAGAAAATTTAAATTTCTACATTATTGGCAGATATAGTTGTAAAGCTCTTCCCCTTCTATCGGCTTTAAAAAAAACAAAAAAACTTTTTAATTAAATATTTTTCTTGTTCCCAAATCCTTTCCAGGTGTATTAGCGTACTTTTACATCCAAAAGAAAATTCCACTGACTATTGTTACTGTTCCAGAATTAAATTTTTATTTCATACCTCTGTTTGTAAGTATTTTTTTTATTTTATGCATTCTGTTAAATGTTAATCCAATTTACTTATCCAATCCACTGTTTTTGCATTCTACTAATCCAATCTACTAATCAAATCCACTTTTTTAAACTTATTTTTTTTTTCTACATACGACTCATCCAATCCACTGTTTTGAGCTTAATTTGTGCAATGTACTAATTCGACCCACTGTTTTAAACTTATTTTATATTTGCGAAAGTAATTTGTATTATGAGCTGAAAACTAGATTTAGTAAATACTTGCAGTAGAAATAAAAACGATTATACCTAATTTAAACTTTAATGCTGCAACTGACTTAAAATCCCACTTCTTAGAATAAGCTGCAAGGTATAGGCCTATACGTTATTCTCCCTTCATGGCCGGCCTTGGATAATTGGAGGCCCCATGCGAAATGAATTTGGTGGCCCAAAGTGAAATTAAGAAACAGCGAAAAAAAAATTTACGCAATTTATTAAAATATGCCCTTCTATATCTAAAGTGACTAATAACTTAAATTTATATATTGCAAAGTCATAGTAGGCCAAGAGACAGAGTTAGAGTACTAAACATAGTCATAGTGCGCTATTATGTTTGAGATCTGATCCAAGTTTGGCAATTTGTTCAAATTTTTTTTTGTAGTCCTGTGAGAAGCCAAACCTATTGGAGGCCGCTGCCTAGTTTGCCTCTGTTCTCACTTCCCACTCAAGGATCGAGCTCAAAATTTGTTTGTCGATGCCAACAAGTAAATCAATCGAAGAATCGACCAATTGTTTTATCAATTAGTTGTAAACTCATTATTATTTTTTCATGTAGAGACAGTACTTGCCTATGGGGATATAAGCCAATAGATAACAATAAAACCTTCTATTTTTTTTTATAAGTACTTGGCTAGCAATGTGGCCAGCGCGTCGGCCTTCCGTCTTGGTGGCTTGAGCTCTCGAGTTCGAGTTCATCCTCGAGGAAATTTAATTTTAAAATTCAAACATCATCACGGAAACCTTTTCTCTGCGTGTGTGATGTCCAAACATAGATGTTATATTAGTGTATGCGTAATGTCCATTCATAGATGTTATATTAGTGTGTGCGTGTGTGATGTCCATACATAGATGTTATATTAGTGTGTGTGTGTGTGTGTGTGATGTCCCATACATAGATGTTTTATCAGTGTGTGTGCGTGTGTGATGTCCATACATAGATGTTATATTAGTGTGTGTGTGATGTCCATACATAGATGTTATATTAGTGTGTGTGTGTGTGATGTACATACATAGATGTTATATTAGTGTGTGCGTGATGTCCATACATATTTGTTATATTAGTGTGTGTGTGTGTGTGTGATGTCCATACATAGATGTTCTATTATTGTGTGCGTGATGTCCATACATAGATGTTATATTAGTGTGTGCGTGATGTCCATACATAGATGTTATATTAGTGTGTGCGTGATGTCTATATATAGATGTTATATTAGTGTGTGCGTGATAACCATATATAGATGTTATATTAGTGTGTGTGTGTGTGATGTCCATACATAGATGTTATATTAGTGTGTGTGCGTGTGTGATGTCCATACATAGATGTTATATTAGTGTGTGTGTGTGTGTGTGATGTCCATACATAGATGTTATATTAGTGTGTGCGTGATGCCTGTACATAGATGTTATATTAGTGTGTGTGTAAGGTCCATACATAGATGTTATTTATGTGTGTGTGATGTCCATACATAGATGCTATATTAGTGTGCGTGAGGTCCATACATACAAGTTGTATTAGTGTGTACGCGTGTGTGATGTCCATACATAGATGTTATATTAGTGTGTGCGTGATGCCCATACATAGATGTTATATTAGTGTGTGTGTAAGGTCCATACATAGATGTTATTTATGTGTGTGTGATGTCCATACATAGATGCTATATTAGTGTGCGTGAGGTCCATACATACAAGTTGTATTAGTGTGTACGCGTGTGTGATGTCCATACATAGATGTTATATTAGTGTGTGTGAGGTCCATACATAGATGTTATATTAGTGTGTGTGTGATATCCATTCATAGATGTTATATTAGTGTGTGTCATGTCCATACATAGATGTTATATTAGTGTGTGTGAGGTCCAAACATAGATGTTATATTAGTGTGTACGCGTGTGTGATGTCCATACATAGATGTTATATTAGTGTGTGTGGTGTCCATACATAGATGTTATATTAGTGTGTGTGATGTCCATACATAGATTTTATATTAGTGTGTGTGTGAGGTCCACACATAGATGTTATATAAGTGTATTTGAGGTCCATACATAGATGTTATATTAGTGTGTGTGATGTCCATACATAGATTTTATATTAGTGTGTGTGTGAGGTCCATACATAGATGTTATATTAGTGTGCGTGAGGTCCATACATATATGTTATATTAGTGTGCGTGAGGTCCATACATATATGTTATATTAGTGTGTACGCGTGTGTGATGGCCATACATAGATGTTATATTAGTGTGTATGCGTGTGTAAGGTCCATACATGATGTTATATTAATGTGTTTGCGTGTGTGCATGAAGTAGAAATTTATTTAAAGAAAATATTTTATACCTGTTGTGTTTATATAACAATGTTTATATATTTACTCCATACTGAGACCTTTTTGTAAATACTTTAGATACATTGTTCTCGTATTTCAGGTTATCCTTATTGGAACTTATTCCATTTCCGGTGTTTTCTTTGATGTCTACGGCACAGCAGTGGATACTATATTCTTGTGTTTCTGTAAGTGGATACTATATTCTTGTGTTTCTGTAAGTGGATACTATATTCTTGTGTTTCTGTAAGTGGATACTAGAGTAATTGGGTTTGAATATTTGGACTCCTGGAGTAGTTCATATTCTGTTAATTAACAATCACATAAGACTATAGTTTAGAATAGAAGCATCCCTAAATATGGGACTTAATGTAAATAAAAGCGTCTCGAAATAGGCGATTCAAGTAAGTAGAAACATCCAATGCCGGATTTAAGGGAGGGCATGCCGGGCTGCAACCCCGGAACATCCACAAGAAAGGGATTTCCACAAAAGAGATCAAATATATCCGAATTTCGACGGGTGGTCAGAAACTTTTAAGTTGTTTTTTTTTTTTCTATAATTTTTTTTTCGCTTTTTAACGACTGGTATAAATGTGATGAAGAATTGTACGCTTGTAGCATGACTAAGTTACTACACCTACGGATTTACAGCAGTGCCTCTACCAAGGGCCTTACCCTTCACACACTAAAAAATATTCACTATTTAAAAGTAAAATATTCTTATTAATTTTTTTTTAAGGAAAGTGAGATTAAAATTAGAAGTGCTCCAATTCCTACTTCTAAAATATACCATGCTTTTAGATATTAGTATTTTCATTCATAAGTGGATCTTTATTAAACCTTTCGAAAAATTGTACAAAAATCCTGCCCCGGGGCATCCATATACTTAAATCCAGCCCTGGAAATATCACTAACGACTCAAAGTAATAGAAGCATCACTAAATATAGCAGTCACTGTAACTTGTAAAAGAAACTAACTCTTGACCATATCACAGAACATGAACCCATTAAAGATAGGATTCAGGAAATTGGTGAAGAATATGAACCAATATGAGCTATGTCCCAACATCCTACACCAAATGCTTTAATTAAGAAATAAAAACTGTGATGGTTTGCTGCATAAAAATAATGTCTGAAAGAAATGAGAAAAAGGTCATCGGTCGACAGGGAAGAAGGTGCAAGAAGGAAGGGCAGATAATTCTAAACAAAGTAGATTAACTACATTTATTTTGAGCTGCCCCTGCCCCCCCAAAAAAAAATGGTGATCGTCTCCCCATCCCCTTCCCATCCCCTGTCAAACAAGTCAACATCTATTGGATTGCACAGTTGTTTGTGTGTGTGTGTGTTGTTGTTGTTTTTTCTTGCTAAACTGTGTTTGTTTTGCTTGCAGTGGATGACATTGAGAAGAATGATGGGTCCAATGCGAGACCACACTTTATGGACGAACATTTAGAAAGTATCTTTAAAGGGAAGAGTTTTCAACGACGGCTCACAATATCCTATGAGAAGCCCGAAAACTTTAAAGACAGTGATACACGCAAAAAAAGCCTTGCGTCGTCAGCTAGTAAGTTTGTCATAAAATAACAAAAACGTAGAGGTTTTCCTTTCATTTTCTTTTAGCCAGCTTTTCCCTGCTAATGTGTAAGCTCTTTTGTTTCTTCTAGCCAGCTTTTTCCTGCTAATGTGTAAGCCCTTTTGTTTCTTCTAGCCAGCATTTCGCTGTTGATGTGTAAGCTCTTTTGTTTCTTCTAGCCAGTTTTTCGCTGTTAATGTGTAAGCCCTTTTGTTTCTTCTAGCCAGCTTTTCGCTGTTAATGTGTAAGCTCTTTTGTTTCTTCTAGCCAGCTTTTCGCTGTTAATGTGTAAGCTCTTTTGTTTCTTCTAGCCAGCTTTTCCCTGCTAATGTGTAAGCTCTTTTGTTTCTTCTAGCCAGCTTTTCGCTGTTAATGTGTAAGCTCTTTTGTTTCTTCTAGCCTGCATTTCGCTGTTAATGTGTAAGCCATTTTGTTTTTTTCTAGCCAGCTTTTCGCTGTTAATGTGTAAGCTCTTTTGTTTCTTCTAGCCAGCTTTTCCCTGCTAATGTGTAAGCCCTTTTGTTTCTTCTAGCCAGCATTTCGCTGTTAATGTGTAAGCTCTTTTGTTTCTTCTAGCCAGCTTTTCGCTGTTAATGTGTAAGCTCTTTTGTTTCTTCTAGCCAGCTTTTCGCTGTTAATGTTTAAGCTCTTTTGTTTCTTCTAGCCAGCTTTTCCCTGCTAATGTGTAAGCCCTTTTGTTTCTTCTAGCCAGCATTTCGCTGTTAATGTGTAAGCTCTTTTGTTTCTTCTAGCCAGCTTTTCGCTGTTAATGTGTAAGCTCTTTTGTTTCTTCTAGCCAGCATTTCGCTGCTAATGTGTAACCTCTTTTGTTTCTTCAAGCCAGCTTTTCGCTGCTAATGTGTAAGCTCTTTTGTTTCTTCTAGCCAGCTTTTCGCTGTTAATGTGTAAGCTCTTTTGTTTCTTCTAGCCAGCATTTCGCTGTTAATGTGTAAGCTCTTTTGTTTCTTCTAGCCAGCTTTTTGTTATCGATCTGTATGCACTATTGCAGTCTAGCGTGCTGTTTATTTTACCTGTTCCGCACTGCCATACAGAGTGCTAGTTATACTGGGTTGTTGTGTCAATAGGGTCTGTCTAATCCAACCTCAATTGGAACATAGGGTATGATTGACAGTTTCGTAAGGATGGGAACAGTGTTTTCAGATGGGTGCGTGTGGGTTTATTCTGTTTAGGAGTTTTTTTCAAGTCTCAAACGTTTAGAAGCAGAGTTCAACTCTATGTGCACACGGCTTATGAGTATGTTTTATTACAAATAACAATATACTTTATGTAGGCGTACTGACCGTTGCAGATTGGGTATTAGTAGCTTTAAGAAACGGAAGGACACGGAGAATAGGTCTACATACAGTTCTATTAGTTTAATTCTCCCGCTAAGACTAAGATCCTAATGGCTACCTGGTCGTGCGCTTTGCGCGCTGGACTGTCGTTTGGATTTATCGATGGTCCGCGGGTTCAAACCCTGTCCGCTCTCATCCCCCGTTGTCCTGCGGGAGGTTTGGACTAGGAAGTAAACTATCTTCAACTCTGAAAGAACATCCGAAACATGTAAAACATTTTACAAACAAACAATGGAAATTTGTTGTGATTACATGACTCTTTCCTCATATGAAGACAACACAACAGAAATATTCACATAAATAGGACCGACACAACATAGAGTTCATTGAGCGACCACACGCATATCTTGACTCTTTTCATGTTTCTTAATCAACAAGTGGCGTTGACATAGTCTGGCCGAGTGAGGCACGAACAATATATATACTGTATGGATAGGAGAGCGGAGTCTAGTTGTTTATAATTAATTAACAAACAACCTCTCTGCTTAAGTTGTACAACTAAATTAATTAACAAACAACCTCTCTGCTTAAGTTGTACAACTAAATTAATTAACAAACAACCTCTCTGCTTAAATTGTACAACTAAATTAATTAACAAACAACCTCTCTGCTTAAATTGTACAACTAAATTAATTAACAAACAACCTCTCTGCTTAAGTTGTACAACTAAATTAATTAACAAACAACCTCTCTGCTTAAGTTGTACAACTAAATTAATTAACAAACAACCTCTCTGCTTAAGTTGTACAACTAAATTAATTAACAAACAACCTCTCTGCTTAAGTTGTACAACTAAATTAATTAACAAACAACCTCTCTGCTTAAGTTGTACAACTAAATTAATTAACAAACAACCTCTCTGCTTAAGTTGTACAACTAAATTAATTAACAAACAACCTCTCTGCTTAAATTGTACAACTAAATTAATTAACAAACAACCTCTCTGCTTAAGTTGTACAACTAAATTAATTAACAAACAACCTCTCTGCTTAAATTGTACAACTAAATTAATTAACAAACAACCTCTCTGCTTAAGTTGTACAACTAAATTAATTAACAAACAACCTCTCTGCTTAAGTTGTACAACTAAATTAATTAACAAACAACCTCTCTGCTTAAGTTGTACAACTAAATTAATTAACAAACAACCTCTCTGCTTAAGTTGTACAACTAATGTAGCCTATGTTTCTTTCAGGTGTGTGACAGGGGAATAGACAAGGAAAACTTCAAAGCTTATTTGACGTGTATCCAGTAATTTGTTTTGTGTTTGAGCCTGCTCTCCTACCATTAAGAATATTAAGAAAAGTTCTGATAACATTACCTTGACCTACATCATAACTTTGTTGCTCATTTTTGTTTACGTATTAGTTTTAGAATCTATGTCTTCTATTTAGTTGTTCAGTCAACTGTCAACTCGTTAAAGACGTCAGTAAAGATGTTGGCCGCCATTAAGTTTCAGTATGTACTGTTCAATCGTGTAGAGATGAGGACAAGTCTGGTATTGTACTCACAGTCCTAAGCATTCACTTGTGACTTCTTTAGCCGTGCTCACCCCTTTGCAGGAAGCTCTGTTTGTATACATTTCTCTAGAGCGAGCACCTAAACAAACTATTGACAAATAGTGTTGATGTTGGCTTTCTCTTGCTTCTTGTTCTAGAGTTATGTATTTGTTGGCTCATTCGCACAGTTCAAATGTTGAGGATTGTGTTGCATGTATTCCTTGCCCTCCACTCACCTTAAAAAAAAAATCTTAGTGCGTGCTAATTTGTCTCTCTGAATTTCTCCTCTTCGTTATTATCTTGTTTGTTGATTCACCTGTCGAACGTCTTTCTTCATTTCTCTCAGCCTTTTGACAGGATGGAGTCTCGTCCAAGGACAGGCCCGTCCATTGTCCTCCCATCACTTCCTTTGTCTGCCCTCCTTTTTTTTTCTCTGTTTCTGTTCCATGCAGGAAAGTCTTCGTGAGCCCTGAGGATTTCATTTTATGGCCGTAGAGTCCTAACTTGCGTTTTTTAACAGTGGTCAGAAAGTCATCATGGGGGGGGGGGGGAGGTGTTAATCGCCAATGCAATCCTTTTTGTTTTTTAGCGCTGTTTAAGAGAGTGATGTTCTAATAAGCATTCTATTTTAACGATAACACTCTTCCAATTATATTCTGCTCGGCACTCATTCGTTCACAAGTGACTGCCTAGATCACCAGACAGGGAAAAAAAATAACTTCTTTCCTTTGAAGGTAACTTGAAGACAAGTTAACAATGTCCCATCATTTCACTACATAAACTAAAGGAATGCTGCCTTTTAAAGCAATAGATCTAAATATCTTGGATGCTACACTAGTAGACTTGGGACCGAGTGAAAATAACCTCGAAGGCTACAATGGGTACTTGTGCAACACATTTTCAGCTTCTTCTATTGTGGTTAAAATGTATCTTAGCTCTTTCTCTCCTGACTGACGATACCATCGTTGATTTGACACCATCAAATTACTTTTGGGGGGGGGGGAGGGTTCCTAAAATTTAATTGGTATTATATAAAAAGGGCATGCATTTATCTCTACCAATTATAAAATAAAATATAAAATTAAAAGAAAAACTTTACTGACGTTTAACCCTAACAAGCTAATGAAATGTAAATGAGAAAAATGGATAATTCCTCCTGAACGTGGGAAATAATTACGGAGAGTTAGAGTTAAGTTAGAAAAAGTGTAATGAAATGTCAATATATTTTAGGTGCCTGCATTTTAAAAACGTGTGTCTGTTTATTGTGATAACTTAGCAAGACGTAGTCTATAGTGTATTTTTTAAACACGTATCATTATTAATTTAAGCTGTTAAATATATATTGTAGGACTTATCATCTAAAACTCTGTGACTGCGGGGTCGGAAGCAACATAATTTATGCCTTTACATAATTAAATTATTAATAGGTAGGCCTAGTCTACAATTCTAACTAGACAAATATAACTAATTTATTTGTTTGAATAACTATTTTATTGTATTTTTATCAAATAGTAACCAAAAAAAAACACAACTTTATTCATGTTGGTTATATGTATTGTTTGCTGCTTTTGTATTTCTTTTATTTATTTTTTTGTTGCTTTTATTATTTATCAATAGATAATGTGTACACCAACAAGAATATTGGACACAAATTATTTCTTCTGTTTACAAATTTGTTTTGAGTCCATTGCGAGGCCATCACCAATCGGAGGCCCAAGGCGACTGTCAGTGTGCCTATGCCTAAGGCAATAAACGGTCCGCTCTAGTCTGACGTATTTTGTGCTGGACTTGAATGAGAAGATAACCTAGGGCGTCAAGGAACTAGCTATGTTCGAAACTTCTAATATATATAGGCCGCTGTGACGTAACATCCATGATGCAACGGCGTTCAGTGAACCCGGGCCCACTCCCGATGGCGTAACAACCATGGCGCTAGGACCGGATTTACCCATATGCAGCATAAGGTATAGTTTAGGCCCCCAGGAAATATTGACTAGTCACATATCTCGACTTATACGGGGCCTAAAAACTCAAATAGCTTAAGGCCTTTATAACTCTGGACACTGCACTAGCATGGCGCGTAGGAGATTCAATTTACGCCATTTATCTCTATCATGGCTGACAGCACTCAAGAAATATCAAAATTGGATAAAATTAGCATTATTTTCTGAAATTGTTTTGTGACCCCCCCCCCCCCCTCCATGACAAAATACCAAAGAAATTTCAATCCGAGAGTCCTGATGTTTTCATATTGGTGGGAACCGGAAGTCTGCAGGCTGAACTCCTTCAAGGGTTTACTTCCCCTTAATAGAGTTTGCTCGGCCTCTATATTTCTACCACAAGTCCGTTAACAAAAAGCACACAAACATCCTAGAACATTCTTTCCCCAGCTCTTGTTATATCTTTTAGTTTCCACAAAGGTTCCGGTTTGGTTGCCATGAGAGATCTGTGCCCCTCCCCATCAATTCTTTTTTTTTTTCAAATAAACATGTGGTCCATCTATTCTTGTTGTCTACAAGTAGTTTCTTTAGCCTGCTTTTTACAAAACTTACAGCAATCAACTCGTCTGCTAAAAAGTTTGAACACATTGTTCTTGGATCAAGTTGAAACTTTGCACAATTATCCGTTTGCGTAGGCAATAAATGAATCAATAAAAAAAAAAACACCAATCAGTCATGGCCTAAATTGTGGCGATGTGCCAAAAAAAATCAAATAAATCGAAAATAATCCTATTAAAGATTGTTGTGTCTATGATTACTGAAAATGGAGATATTAAAACCAAAATGAAATGAAATTGTTACTTGTTCAGTGTTACACAACTAAGATCAAGAGATGCTAATATCTAAAACATCTACTAAGTGCAGACAATCATGAGCTATGTAAGACGTCGATTCTTCACTGTCAAATACTGGAGGGTTCGTAAACCATGTCCTATAACTGTGATGAACTGCCCAGTTGTTTCTACCTAAGGAAGTTTTCATACAGCTAGACAGACGTTCATTAAAAAAAAAAAGGTTATTTTTCTCTATCATAGTGTTACGAGTCTCACTATCCAGGCTCTCTGCAAACTGCACCACACGACACCACCAACTGAAAGAACTTGACAACTCAGGGCTCCAAATAACGTAATAGTTGAATGTCAATAAATAACAGCCAACATTGTACAATTGGTAGCACGTAACACAAGACTGTACAAATATCTCTCCGCCGTATCAATTCTTGCACTGGTCTCTCTTGTCTCTTCTCGGACTTGTACTGAGCCGTCGTAACGAACCGTAGATTGAGAAGTTGCGTCTCCCTGTCTCTGATACCTTCGCTCTATATATAGGGTCCCTGCTGGCCTTCTCGAACCGGACAGAACGCCGCTCGACGTTTCTGGGTGGTCAGATGACTACAATTCTCGTGACGCTCCTGAGCTGTGTTCACGACGCCGATCCTTCCCGAACCGTCATGTTGAAACTCGTCTCGGCTGACCGTCGTAACTCGTCTAGCGCTGGCCTGGGGCGCTTGGCGTTGGCTGACTACACACACACACCACCCCCATCTGTGCCACCACCAGGTTCATAACACTATCATTTTCTATTATTCTCTTTCCATTTAGCATACAAATCATTTCAGAAAAAAATCAAAAAAACAAACAAGAAAAAACAAATTGTAAAATAGAAATGTAATTGTACTTATCTATTTCCTTCAAAAGTAACCAAATTAGAAAAGACAAAATGTGGTGTAAAGATTGTGAGTATTTCTTCTCTTTTGGTTTCTAATTTAAAAATCTACTATCTATTTTTTTTTATCACACAAAAAAATAATTGTGGAGAAAAAGTTGTTTTTTTTTCAAGAATGTTACAATGAAACAAAATTTACAAAAATAATAATAATAAATGTAAAGTCATACATCAGCGCAAGTATTATAAGTTAAAAACAAGTTGGAGAGTACAAATGCACTAAGAAAATGAGACCATACAAGAAACATGAAGTGTATTTAGTACTAGTATTATCAATATACACAGCCATCACTTTGATTTGAAGCCCAGGTGACATACAGAGTAAAACAAAAGACATTCATCACAAGAAATACTTTGAATTAGCTCCCTTAACTTTCAAGTTTTGGAAATAGGTCATCAATTCAAATAGACTATTAATGATTATGCCAGTTAGGGGCAAACATGAAAAAAAACTTTTAATCCTATTTGAAGCCAAAAAATGATTATCCTTATGGATATGATTTCATGAGAAATACTGCATTCCTCATTAATCTTATGACTCGAGGACAAGCCTTATCTATCTATCTATCTATATCTCTCTCTATATATATATAATTCTCTTCATGGCTCAACAGTTTGAATACCAATAAGCAAAGAAAAGATAACTCTTTTATTTCTGTAAGTCGGACTAGAGTTACCCCACAAAAAAAAAAAAAGGGGGGGGAGAACAAGTAGTATTCACCCGTCACTAAATAGCAAGGCGGGACTTAACCATTGTGACCAAGAAGTCATGGAAAGATCACTCTTTTTTTTATTTCTACTCCACTGAACTTTAACGTCGAAAAAAAAAAAAAGGGGGGGGGGGAGAGAACCAATCATCATCATCATCATCACTCCTTTGAGTTCCTCATGGAACATAGAGCCTCGACAAAAACACGCCACTCTCCACGGTCTCTTGCTAGTTTTTTTTATGGTTTCACAGATAATATATGATTTACTAAAAATTAAAACTACTCAATGGAGGCCAACAAAAAAAGTTACTATATAAAACAAAATAATTTTTTCAAAAGTTCCTGCCTGAGTAATGCATTTCCTCAGCTCATAATGTAGTTTCAAAATTTCCTTAAGAAATCAAGATTATTAAGTCTTAGCCCAAACCTCTAGTGGAATGGCAGGGATGGACTGGCTATATGGGGAGTTGGGCTAATGCCCAGTGGGCCAGCACCCTATGGGCCGTTGCAGGTCGAGCTAAATGTTTGCTTTGAATGGTAGTAAAGTCCATAAAGGATCTTAATTTTTCTTGTAAAAGGGTCCCACAGACTGTTAAGATATTTTTTTAATAGATTGTACAGTGTAAAACTAGCCTAACACAGTGTCATTACTGATGGAACAGACTAGCTAAAATACAAGTGCTTAGTAATAATAATGAATTGCATTATACAATTACATTCACATGTTTTTGATATTGATTGAGTGTTTATTTTTTAATGTATTATTAAACTTAATACGTGGATGGTTAAGAATGGATGCTCATCATAAGGCAGACAATTTGTGGGCCTGATTGTATTTGATTGAAGATTTTTATACCCAGTCCACCCCTCATGGCAGGGGATGACAGCAGGCATCACTGAAATCTGCCCGCATTTGATATTTTAGTATTTCACAATTAAATAGACATTATCAGTGACTTTGTGACTAATTGTTAAAACTCTCTTAAATGATGACAACTCCATAAACTAATACTTAGTTTATTTAGAAAATTTTTAGTATATTTAGTAAATTACATGGCTCTAATAAATAAACTGTGACATAGTGCATAAAATAAAATATCTTCTTAAAAAGGACAATTTTAATCCTAGTTGTATGTGTATTCATACCAGTACTGATTGATTAGGATGACAACCAGTTGAAAAGTCCATTTAAGTCTCCTAGGAATGAGAAAAAAAGTTTCTTTATCTATTACAAATGTGTTCTCTCTGAAGGGATAATAGTTTTTACACCACTATGCAAGAGCTGTTGGAGGCATAATAGCACCGCAGTAGAGCCTTTATCCACAGCAATATCTGTGCATCCTGCTCTATTTCTTCCAATACTAACATTTTAGATGGCCTATAGCCAATAGGAACATTTAGCCAACAAGAACATTATCTAACAATATCTATAAGGGATAATGATAAGTATATATATAATATTAATAAAATATGTTGATATGTAGAATCTAGATCTATTATTGGCTATAAAAAATCTGAAGTGGAAAAAAGAAAAGATTTCAAAGTGTAAACACAAATCGATGTAAACAACTTTCTCATTTTAAACTGCTAGTTACTGTTGGTTTATTCTCATTATGGAAATGAAAGTGTTTTTTAGGACAAATTAGAATATTTGCAGAGTGGACAAATTAGAATATTTGCAGAGTCAAATTTTATCATTAATGGTGATTCAATTCAATATCATTTCATTAACTTATTTGCATAGTTTAATTTATTTTTTAAATTTATCTGTAGGGAAACATCATAAATAACAAGGGATGACAGCTAGCAAAGTTTAAATTCAGGAAGATTAAAGTGTATTTCAGACAACCATCCTCAGTATCATTACAGTTACCTTGGCAAAGTAACCAATAAATTTCTAAGTTATTTATACCTTTTAAAAGTTCTTTTGACACATATTGTCTACTTTTTTTTAATACCCTTTTTTGTTTCTTTAGCATGTGAGTGTCACAACTGAAGTGAATATAAATTGCAAATATATTGCTTCAAAAATAAAATAACAGTTCTAATTTTTTGAAACCTTAAAAAAAAAGAAAAAAAAGCAATGGTTTGAGGAAAGTAATGATTTTATATTTTTTGGTGTTGAAGGTGAAAGCAAGTTTGATATAAAGGTATTCTTTCCAAAAAAAAAAAAAAAAGCTAAAAAAATAAAAATACTGGTTGAGTTGCATGTACTTAACATTCTCATTTAACATAGATGACTTTACAGTTGCTCCTCCAGATCCCTTATTGTTTTTTAGGTTCATGGTAGGATGTAAAAATCTTTAATTATAATTAATATTATTTTGTGAACTTTTCTACTTATTAAAAGTATTGATGTCCCAAATATCTGGAAAGACACAAAAAAAAAAGTTTCTTTGGCTCCAAGTAGACAATGAGCATAAAAATAGAATTTGAACAGAAAGTTAAAATAAAGCGTGAAAATCTAGATCAGAATATATTGATAATTTTATCAATTAATTACATTAAAAGAAAAATAAACGTACACAGAGCAGCAATTTCTAAATAATATTTGATCTGGGTAATTTGTGAAATAAAAATAATTTTTAAGAACAAAATAAGTAACACATAAGTCACAATTTAGAACCTTTGAAACAAAACACATGTACATTTTTTGTTTGTTTCATTTCAACTTATTACAATGATTCTTGAACAAAGTTTCAAGGTTAAAAGAGTGGTACCAATCCTGTGTTAGTAAATGAAAGACTTTCAATTTTTTAAACCATAAAACAAATATGAATTAATATACAACCAAACAAACATGAATGCAATCTCTAAATCTAAGCAACATGGCACTCTTAAAGGAACACAAATTTACATTAGCAAATAATAGTTAGGAAAATGTGGAGTAGCCTGCAAAGTCTTTACTATAAACACCAATGTTAGATGCCAACGATGCGATATGTTCATTTAAATTCTTATATTTACAGCCTATTCAGTATAATGGTATACTGAAACAAAATTAGCTTTAGTATTAAAAAAAGTTAAATGCAAATGGTCCTTTATGTTTGTAAAATTTCTCAAATACTAAGTTTGTTCAGTAACAATTATGTTTAAATACATGGTGACAGCTTAATAAATAAGACTAAAAAAAGACAAGCATTTACTTTTAAACCAAGTACTGGTAATAGTAAATTAAATACTCCCTTAAGATCTAGTGATCTATGATGTAACATTACTTATTTCTGATAGGTTTGTGACCAGAACAATGACTAACTGGCTTTTGGACTTGGAATAACTAACTGGAAGCAGACCATTTAGAGCTGTGCTGACACAGAGACATGGGAGATTCTAAATTCCTTTATTATAATCCAGCCTTCATTGTGGATTTTAATTTTAGACGCTTGGCTTTGGCAATATGAAACATTAGTCTCAGCAACAAAGTACTTAAACACTCTGACCAACAAATATAATAATGACACATAGTTAAATATTTAGCCTGGCTGTGTTGCTTCTGGAGAGAATGAAGTCATTTCTGTTTAGAGGCAGCATGTTATAAGCAGCGAGGGCAGGCAAAACCACAGCACTAACACCATGCTGAGAGATGGCGAGACTCTCATTGTGAAGTTGCTGATTCCTACCTCTCTGTCGTTGGAAGTATCTCTGCTGTTCCTGATTGCTGTTTCTATGGTTATCGAGGCTGATTCTTGTATTATGTATTTCTCTTTGAACATTTTGGTGGTTTTCTAAATTAGCACGCTGATCATCAACGCCATTTTCCAGCTCAATATTTCTTCTATTGTCATTGTCTATTCTATGCCTATCTGCCTCAACCAAACTATTTTCTTCATTCTCATTTACTTGATTTTCAGCTTCTAAAAGTCTATTTATTGGTTCAATTTCCCTGTGCTCATTTCTTTGATTGTCAAGCAAATCCTGACTAATATTCAGAGTATTTCTCATGATGATCTGATTAGTTACCCTGTTAAAGAGTCTGTGATGGTACACAACCACTATCCGGAATATTTTACTAAATAATTCTTGATTGTTCCTTTCACAGTACAGAGCCAGAATAAACATCAGTAAAAGCCAGCTAAATGCACTGGTGGACTTATCTTCTAAGCCTAAAATGCCACAAGTAAAATGAAATGCAATCCATGCAGCCCAGTAAAGGGTGTTAAGAAATATTTTTCCAAAGCCGAAAGCTAGAGCATTGAAAATAGACAGCACAACTTGAAATGTAAAATAAATCATAATTTTGATGATGTTGATGACTGCTTGAATAAGTTGCAAGCAGTCAGACAATATGGTAACAAACAAATTTGAAGTAGATGAATTCAGAGTCACGTAGAAATAGCTCTCATAAAAGTTAAGAAGCATTTTTATCCAACACCATTCTGGTTATGAGTGTGCATTTTCAAAGATAATTAGTGTATCTCTCTCCCACCTTTAAAAATGATTCTCCAAATAGATCTGAAAAAAAAATAATTTTTTTTAAAGATCATGAGATTTAGATTTTATACCTCTGCCCCTGACTTACAGGAGAGGTAATCATTATCACTATAAATAGATTATCACATACAACCTTTTTAAATTATAATTATATTATAAGATGTCTACAAATAGTACTTTAAATTTATTACAGATTTATAGTCAATAAACTATAACCACCATCAATCAGATAACCTAGGCGGCTGCCTAGTTTGCCTATGCCTAAGGCTGGCCCTGCACTATATATAATTTACATATAGACTCTTATGTTCTTGTTTTGTAAATTATTTTAAAATTATGTCACAGGACAAAGATCAATGTGTAAATTAAAACAAATATTTCCTTGTACAATAGAAATTGGAGAACCAACCATTTCCTTTAGACCAGCATTCATCAAACTGTGCCTGTGATGACTGGGTGGTGGGGGAGCATTTAAATGATATCCAGATGGGATGGCTCAAGGCCATTCAATTTATTTTTCAAAGGACAGAAACATTTTTGTAATTTCATTGTAGTTATAAATATAAAGTTTAGTAACATAACATTTACCAATGTTTCAAATATTAACATATTTTAAGTAAGAGACTTTGTTTCATTTTATAAGTAGAACCTTTTAAAATGTGTGTAGATATATTGGACCTTTCATTCTATTGACTGTTGTACATCTTAATGTTGCAGAGTCTTTTTGCTTAACAAAAACAATACTATGATCCTGCCCAGTACCAAAGTATGTGAGCTAATGTCTGTCGATTAATATTATTGGTCATTGCTGCCACCTTCTTTATTAGGCTTAATTTGACATGCAATCGGCTCAACCCACCCCTTTAAAAATGTAACCTTTTCTGACAAGCACTCATCTTACTAGGAGAAAACTTGTATACATTGTAGACGCCAGAGATAGAATTTCTGAAGCTCAGAAGGCAAGAAAACTTTTGGTGCTGGAGCGCTGCCCCAGATCTACTTGAGGGTTCTTAAAGCCCTTGCTGATTAGAGGGGAGAAACCTGCTATCCCTCCAACATTATCTTGATAAATATTTTTTGTAGTCTATAAAACACAAATTATCTACCAAAAACTTTTTTCCAATAAAGACTAAACAGACATGCTTTTATAAACATTTATTATGTAAATTTGAATTCTAAACATAAAATTATACATTTTTAAAATGTAAATGAAAGAAGTACCTGAAAATTGTGTTATAATTATAATTCTTTTATTTTTACATTCTTCAAACTCTCCCTGACCCCACAATGGAAGTTTACAGCACTCTCAAAGACACAATAAGCTGGCTAGGGGGAGGGGGGGGATTTTTTTTGGGGGGGAAAAGGGGAGTGTCAAAAGTAAAAGTTTAAGAAACACACTGTTTTGACTAGAAACAGAATTAGTCTATATTAACTTAAGTATATAATACTATCGATACTATTAGAATATTTAGATTAGATGATTAGATTCTCAATCTAGATAATCTAGATATAGATCTAGTAAATTCTAGTATGATTATGATATATATACTAACTATACATGTAAATATGGAGTTGAAGCTAGGTGCTGAAACAAACTAGCTTCAACTCCATATTTACGTTCACAGCTTAATAGCTCATGCCCACTGAAGCTTCTATATGTAATGTGTTTATGTTGTCAACTTGTCATTATGAGAGATACACAATTAGATAGAGCCATTGTTTGTCTAATACATGCCTAACGGCTGTCTGTGTCGGCTCTATTGAAGTTGTTATTGAATGGATGCTGCGAGGTGGGGGAGGGGCTAGCTAGGGCTTGTGACCTTTGACCACTGGGGTGGTAATTTGCATATGGGCGAAATGACTCTGGATCAAAAGAATGTTTTACTGGACATTCCGATGGTCTAGAGGTTAAGCTTGCTTGGTGCGTTATCACTAGGCGGTGGTGTCGAATCCAGAGTCATGGGTTCGAGCCTTGGTCGGCGCATTCCCTTATTTTCGTAGCATTTTAATTCACTACTTTCTCTCTTAAAAAAACTTGGTCCCTAGTGCTGTTATTCATTTATGTCTAACATATGTATGTATAACTATACATGTGACTAGAAGTCACTAGACTCTTGCTTGATAGATATATTTATAATTACAGATCTAGAATCTATATTATATTATATCATATATAAATCATCATTATATCATATTATAAATACTTATACTTATAGACTATAGAATCTATAGTCTAGTCTATAGATAGATACTGACTACTGCCTATTAAATATACTATATAGAGTATAGACTATAGACTAAATAATAATAATACACTAGTCATCACTAATAAGTAGTTAAGTCAGTTAAAGTAGTTAGTATTTTATAGTATTATATTAGATTTTATATTACTCTATGTCTAGTTATCAGTCTAGAGTCTAGTTAGTAATAGTAGTAAGTAGTATAGTCTATAGACTATAGTATAGTCCAACTACAAAAAAAAAAGTAGTAACTAGAAGAATCTAATGACTAATCTAGCAATAATAATAATCTAGTCTATATTATTTTCTAGAGTAACTTACATCTATCAAACACCTTCGTACTTATCGAACACCCCATTGTATTTTTAAAAAATTCTCCTTTATTTCGATGATTATGACGAAACCAGTCCTTTCCTATAGTGCATCGTCCATTTCTTTATAGTTAAGTTATATTTAGTTTCATTTTGACCTGAGGATTATTTTTTTACTTATATTCAAAGTGTATTGGTAATATTGGTATAAAAATTTCACTTTTTTTGACCTCTTGGGAAGAGTGAAGTGAGTCTCGGGTTAAGGGTATTTTTTAATGCCAATGATGCTTCAGCTCAACAAAACCTATATAATACGCTTCTAATTAGGCTGAGAAATATTTGCAACTATTTTTTATAAAGTGTCCTTTGCTACCTAAACATGAAAATTGAGGTTTAAAAAGGGGGTGTTCAATAATAGCTGTTTTTATATAAGCAATCTCAACTTCGTACATATCGAACACCATTTTAATGTTAAAAATAAACATCAAAGGGATATAACCTAAAGAAGACAAAATATTTAAATTATATATTTTGTAATTGTTATTTTTTTAAATAATGTAATGCAAAGTACAGATATAAATTAATCATATGTTACAATTTGTATCAGCTATTTGTGGTTTACCGTAAATGTGCTTTTTTTTTTTTTAAGTAAATAGATTTACACCGATATGCACTAATTGTACCCATTTTAAAAGCTTGTTTTTATGACACATATAGCTTGATGCTAATAGCATGGAATGCAATTGGTTGCATGCTGTCTTTTCAGATGCCCCATTCTATTAACTTCTAAATTATGTGTTATAAACCAATACCTAGCGCATGTGCTTGATGTGAAGAGATATTAATAAAATGAAAGGGCAAAGGGGGAGGTATAGAATGGTATTTTGAAATAAAAATGTCTTGGGCAGGTAAAAAAAAAAAGTGGGGGGGGGGGGGGGGGGGGGGGGACATTCAAGACATTGTATCCAGAGATCATCAATAATTTATATATTGGTCGACCATTAGAATGTGACGTCAGCCTCAAATACATCAAAGTCAGTTGTGCTTCTCGATCTAGACATGTGGCGCCGGGTCTATAAAATTATATATATATATATATTTTTTTAACTATATTTTTTTTTGGCCATAAAGTACGATAAAGCTCATAATGCGCTACAAAGACACTCCTTTGAAACATCACAAATACACAAAATAACAATAACACATTCAACCACTCTCCTATTCTGCCTACACCCCCTTACCCGCGTTTCCACTCTCCAACATTCAGACATTTTCAGTGCAAAGTAACAACGTAAATTTCAAGACTCAATCTAAACGCAGCCACCAGACTAACACACAACAAAAAAAAAAAAAGGTCAGTGATAGCGTAACAAACAGGTGTAAACCAGGCCATCAACACAGTCCCAAAACATTGTTCAAGTTGTAGTAAGAACAATGTTGAGGGGAAAGGGGGAGGAGCCATCAGTCGAGTACCTACGGTCAAGCCGTTAATTAGGTCACAAACACTAGGCATGATAGATACGTAGTATATATAGATATGTTGTTTGTCTGTGTGCGACAAATACTAAGCGTGCTCTAAAATACGTTGTTGTTGGTTTTTTTTGGTCAACCAGGTGGTTTAGGGAGGGCAAATCTATCTAAATCTATAGGTAACACAGCTCACAAGCTACCATAGCTTTTCAGCCCCCCCCCCCCCCCCACGCCCCGATCGGAAAATATCTAGCACTGACTTTTGGGCTGTTACATACACTAAGCGTGCTAGATCGGCAGCTAGTTACGTAGGGCCGAGTACCGTATGTTTTGTTTTTAGGTCAACCAAGTAAACTGTTGTATCCTGCAATGACTTGGGAAGGGCGGGATTATCTATTGGCTACCAAAGCTTATTAGGCTCTCCCCCAAATAAATAATATCTGGATTTATAAATGGCCTTATATCTAAAGTAACTTAGACCTAAATAAGTACTGGTACGTAATGTGTCAGTAATGCGTTACTGGGCTTATCTTATCTTCTTATCTTATATAATACAGACGTTACTTCAAAAAAGATGATGATTACGTCCTACGCGTCATGCATTTTAACCAATGACTTAAATTCTGCCAAGTCACTGGTTTTTCTGGCTAGCTCAGGCAACCCATTCCATGCTCTAATAGCACTAGGGAAGAAAGAGCATTTGTACAAATTTGTCCTAGCATATGGGACGAGGAATGTGCCTTTATTTTTGTGTCATTCAGAGTATTTTATTAAATTTTGTATTTGTATTTGAAGATTATGGTTCAGTGTTTTATGTATAATTGCTAATTAGCTTAGCACCGTCAGTTTCTAAGCATAGCTGATCAGTGATAGATTCCTTCAATGTGGAGCATGTGAAAATGACTAAAATCTGTCTAAAATATAGATTATAACACTTTTGAAACACCATACTTTTCACAAAATTGTAAGATTATAACACTTTTAAAGCACCATACTTCTCGTGTGTTCGAAAAGTTCTTATTATGTTCGATAAGATAAGATAAAGGTAAAACAGTGTTCGATAATTTAAGCTTTTGAAAGCATTGACCTGACCCACTTTAACATCAAATATTAAGTTTAACTATGAGTAGTAATAGAATAAAACATGTCTACTTTTTAAGAAAAATGGATGAGGAATTCATAGATACAATCAGTTTTTTTTTAGGTCTAATTTTTACGGAGATACACAAATTCAAACATAAAAAATGTCGGCGACTGAGCTTAACTTGTTCGATAAACGTAAGTTACTGTAGATCTAGATCTATATATAGATTTTAGATTATTGACCAAGATCCTGTAAACCCGCCATTTAAAACATGATATTACCGATATTATTAAAATACACATGAGTCTAGATCTAGATCTATAATATTATAATAGATTCTAGATTTTTACTCGTTATACTCCATTGAGTCCATTTCAATCATTAAAATCATTTCATTGACTAATCCGTAACACCATTTTTTTTTTGTTTTTGTTGTCAACTTTGAGACTATATTTTATTTAAAGTATTTGGATTGTGTATTTAGATCTACAAAATATTTTTAAAATGTTTGAAATGTTTCGGATGTTCCTTCAGAGTAAGTTCAGAGTTGAAGATAATTTACTTCCTAGTCCAAACCTACCGCAGGAAGATGGGGGATGGCAGCAGGCAGGATATGAACCCGGGACTATCGACAAGTCCGAACGACAGTCCAGCGCGCATGCCGCACGACCACTAGCAGCCGGGAAAATGTAGCACTGGATAGATCTACATGGAGAGAGGGAGAGAGCATAAAGGAAGGGTTTCGGACTGCAGATGCCATACACTACAGAAGCAGAAAGAAGGTTGATAATGCAACGGCGCTTGGTGATCACATATGCCCAACCTCATTGAACCTGCGATCTTTAGTCACACAAGAAGTTGCAAAGGGAAAAGATAGTCTCTCGAGATGTAAAATGCCACAGAATATAATATTTAATTATTAATTTATTTTAAAAATATTTGAACAATATAATTAATTAATTATTAATTTATTTTAAAAATATTTTAACAATATAATTAATTAATTATTAATTAATTTAATTATTTTATTTATAAATATTGTAATTACTTAAAGGCTGCAACTCAACGAGATATAGATGTTTATTTACATGGAGACATGACAAACACATAAGACATCTACCTTGAACACTGCATCTTTATCCAGGCTCTAGACTTGGGCGGAAATCGTTCTCTCCTTCTCTAATGTCAACATCCTTCCTAGTCTACTTCTAGTCACAAATAGTGCGCACCTTCTGCACTATCTTGGATGGCTGTGTGCATGGCAGGGTTATAACAATATTTAATAATAGAAGTTAATATTAGGCGGCAATTAGTTTAGGTCTTCACCTTCGGTTTCATATACTGTATAGAGTATAGACTATAGAGCATAGAGGAATCTGAGGAATAGAAGATTACTACTTACTGCTAGATCTGTTATACTATCTTTAAAAAAAAAAATACAAACGCTTCTTCAGAAGAAAGCGAACAGAGTAGGAGCAATAGGCCTACGTAGATTACATACCTGCCTCAGTGGGGAAATTGAGATTATGCCTAATTTGGCCTTTTGTCCCTGGAGAATGTACTTGAAAATGGATAGGAGCTTTAAAGGTCAATCAAATTTGGACAAAGTATTCATCTACAAACTATCTGGACTTATTGTGTCACGTAGATCAATAGAAAGCTAGAAAAGGGTTAATCTGGCAACACCTAACCATATGTTGTTGTTTTTTCTAAAAGTGATGCGAAGTCCTCTTATGCGTTAAAGTTAGCAGATTTGACGGGAAGTAGATCCAAGTTCTAAGATGGCGTAAACATAGATATAGGCCTAATATTAACAAACTAGATTAGATCCACAATACTAGACAGGTAGATTTAAAACAAAAACAACCCATCAACATAGACATACGTAAAAATAGTTTATTGGGCGAAGTTTGTCAGTGGGGCCTCTTTTTAATAGAATTGAAAAAGATTTGTGAGATTCAGATTCGAGACTTTTTACTTTCAGTTCAAAGTCGACAAGTCACAAAGTGAGTGTCTGTGAAAAGTTGAAGTCTGAGACAGAACTTCTTTGTCTGAACAGTCTTAAAGAGTAGAATTTCAGTTCAAGTAGAACAGAATCATGTAAACGACTAATATAGATCTAAAATCTAAATCTGATTAATACAAGATCTAAACCATAATGAACACAACTTGCATGTACAAACAGTAAAAGTGAAATTAAAAGTATAGATAATATATTAATAGATCTATTAAAAAAAGAGGTAGAACTGTTAAGCTGCTGTTCAAGCTTCAAGGCTGTTGGGATGTAGATCTAGATCAAGCTTGCCTTATGATCATGATGTTTATCTATCTAACAGATAATAAGACCATCATGCTTAAATGAACATGGTGCAAAAAATAGGAAGATCACCATTAGAGACATTGTAATGATACCTGATGAAATCATCTAGATGCTCTATGAAGTACCTGGTCATATGATGAACATCCTCATATTTTCATTGTGCATGTGAGACTGTTTTCCAATATTTTCAAAATACCATGATTGATGCATTAATAACAAGTGCTGCATTCATAGCTAAATGTGTTGAGACTATTGTAGCAGCTGCAATATACACTGTTGACCTCAATTATGAAATAGTTGCAGCATTTGTAAATGCTGTTTCCACTGTCATAGCATTACTAGTCTCAGCTTACAGCTATATAAAGCCATTCCTTTCCAAGCTACTGGAGATCTTAATGGACATATACTCCATTATTAAAACACTAGCTATTATGCTAATTACATCTATGCAACTGGGATTGAATGCTGCTCATTTAGGTATTACTTGCCTCACCCAACTATGCCACACATGCTTTCATTATATTACTGGCTGTTATTTAATGTTAAAGCATTGCCTCACTGTTGCTGTTGGCTCCATAACAACATCACTGCAAACTGTATTTGCATTTATCTTCAGCACCATCACTTCAATTTTCTTCTGCATTACATCTTTGGGGAGCCTGTGTGTCAGCTTTGTAACTGGTGTTTGGCAAGGACTTGGTTTTGTGTTTTCTTCAGTGGCATATTTTCCTGTCTATTGTATGCAGTGCATTGATGCTTTTGTTGAAAATTCTTGGAGAAATGTAACAAACACATGTGTACATATTTTAAATGCCACTACCAAAGAAACTTATCTTGTCATTGTTTTATTATGCTTATTATATCTGATATTGTCAAACTTTTTCCGCTACATGAATAGTCGAGGCATTACCCTATTCCCTCAAAGATTCAGAGGCAGATCCTTTAGAATTAGAGAAGCCACATTGAACTGGAATATTGACAGAGGATTTGAAAGTGATTTTGAAGACATGTATGGCTCTGATGCTGAAGATGTTGCATGGGCTCATGAAATAAATCAGACTAACGTTAGTGAAGGGGATAGCAGCAGTGATGATGATGATTCTGTAGATAGTTTTACTCGCAGCTCAGGTGTATCTGACAGTGATTCAGATGAATACACCATCGTTACCGAAGAGTCAGACAGTGATGCTTCCATTAATTCACAGACATTTTCAACAGAATCCAGTGATCACGAAATAGAAGTTCAGCTTCCTAAGGTTGATGAGCGTTACTCACTGAGAAACAGATCATCAACTCCCTCTCATATGCCTAAGGCAATGAACTGTCCTGAAGACTTTGATAGAGAGATGGAGAGAGAGAGAGACAAAAGAAAATGTGTAGTTTGTCAGGATGAAATCAAGTCTGTTCTAGTTCTGCCTTGCAAACATTTGTGCATGTGTGTAGTGTGTGCTGATCAAATTGTAAGGTCTCAAATTGCAGGAAGAAGAGTCTGTCCTTTGTGCCGTACAAAAATAACGAAGGTCATGAATATTTATGTGTGACTATTTTGGCAACAGTTAATGTATTTATTAGTTACTGCTTTTTTTTGTTAGTTTCATTGCCATATTATTTGTTTATAATTCGCATTGCCTTAAAAATTTGTGTTACTAATTGTTCTATCACTGATACATAGTATTTATTGGTACATTTTTTTGTTGAAACCTAATAAAATTTTGATGCATATCATTTTGTTTACATATACCTTATAAGTAAAAGGCGTTCCTTCAAAGATCATTGTTTTGTTGCTTGTCATAAAAGTGTAATTGTATTTCGTTCTGGACCAATACTGATACATCCATCTTCTAGACATCTAGCTCATTGGTTTTCACTATGAATTATAACTTGTGTGTGACAGTTGTGTGTATGTATAACAGCTTAAAAATTAATTTTAAATTAGTTGTACTGACACTTATTCACGGCCTATATAGGCATACTGTAATCTGAGCCAGTCAAGTTAACATAGATATGGTATAGTGTGCACTTAAAACCTTTAATGCCTTAAGGTTAATGAAAAACAGCTTTAAATATTTGGTTTTAATAACAGTACCATACCAATTTGATTCTATCATTAAAATAAAAATCATAGCTTCTACTACAAATACTCTAAAGCTACCAAAGCAAACAAGGAGTAGAAATACTTTTTATTTCAATATCTGCCCCAAAATTAAATTTATAAAAAAAAAAAAAAGGGGGGGGGGATATTAATCACATATAAACCTATACCGGTTACCAACTTTGTCAGGTCAAAATCTGAGAATTTGTTAAATGAGTAAGTATTGCCCTCGATAGATATAGTAATACAGGAAATAAAAAAACAATTTTCCCACATTAATTACAATGTACATTGAATTTTTTAAAGCTAAGGAAGACTTCAGAACCTTTTTTTTTTGTTACAGATTAGAGCTACCAGTACCTTTCAAAGAAAATTAAGTTACCATGTGTGTGTTTATTCATCATACCATATACATCTATTAAACTTGAAGACTACATCCAAAATTTATTTAACAAGTTAAATGTTCAAATGAAAAAATCAGAAATACTCTTTCCCATCTAATAATTGGCAATGATTCTGAAGATTAAGGATGAGTTCATTGTTTTAACGGACTACACAAACCACCCATTTGCAACCTGCAGATTTTACATCTGATGCAGACAAAGCTGCTGGGGGGGGGGGGGGGGGCGGCAAAGTTGTTTTTTTTTAGAAGCATCTTTTTTTATCTAATAATGCTACATTACACTACAACCAAAAAAAACATCTGTACATAATGTTTGAGAAAAAAAAAAATGGCAATGTGATTATTTTGTGTGTGATGTAACATGAATCTTTATTTAGATTTCTATCACAAAGACCAAAATTCTTGAAAATAACTATTTTTTTTGTATATAAACATTTAATCAAATGGTCACTATTTATTTTGCAGGATAAAATATATTCGCATTTACTGGTTCTGGAATTGCTTGTGATTATATATAAAACCTTAACAATATTATCATTATTATAAATGTCCACTTTGATCGAAATAATAAACATTGAAAAAAAAACTTTTTTTTATTTTTATTTACCACATTAAAAAAAAAAAAAAAGTTTAAGCTTTGCCTTTAAAAGGACAATCCCCTATATATGTATTGTTTAGAAAAATTCCATAAGCATTATATGTTTTTAACTTTAAAAAAAAAAAACACAATAAAGCTATAAATAATGTTTTTTTAAAGACTGCTGCTATCCCACCCAGAAGATAATTTCAACAACATGACACAATCTAAGGTTTTCAGAAAAATTTATTTACCAAAACATTTATTCTTTCTTAGCAGTTCGGGCTCTGCTTTTAATGACCACAGGCTTTTGACTTTTAAGAATAGCACAAGTTCTCCTCACAGCAGAGTTGATCAAGTCTTTTCTATAATTATTAGCCTTCAAGGAGTTGCGAATTGTAGCAATTGTACTTCTTGGCCCTTTCTTTAATTCAACTTTAGTTAAAGTCTTTCTTGGTTTCCTCAGTCCTACAGGTTAAATGAAAAAAAAATTTAAAAGTTTGGATCAGTCATGTAATTAAATTTGTAATTGATCTTGACTAACAATCAAAAAGCATTTATTAAAATTAAAAAGGGGGAATGACCTGAATTCATGGAGATTTCTCAAACCAACACAGTAACCACTCTACTGGTGGAGAGCTTATGAACATGGAAGAGTGTATAAATATCTATTGTTTCTAAAGTCTTGTCCTATTTTTCAGGTTTGTGTTCAATTAGACGATGATCTATAAAGGGGACTAATTTAGTTTATACCACCACTTCAATCAATGACAATCTCTTTCCCTTGTTCGAGATACCAATCACAATAATTTATTACCAATAGTTAATTAACTAATTGGTTAAATTTTTTAATTGATTCTTGTGTTGTCAGGTAAAAGATAATTGTGCAGAATTTCAGCTGATCCAAGATTGGGTGTGGGAAAAAATCATGTGCACGACTGCCCACCTAAAAGAGTTCAAATGTGTAGCACTGATGGTCAAAACATGTATGTTGATATTGTTCCAATAACTATCATTTACAATCTGGTTTAAATTTATGCTTGTAATAATTTAGAGGTCTTTAGTTCTTTAACACCCTTATAAGAATATTCACCCCTTTACCTTTAATATTTTTTTTCTGTGGAGAATTTATTGAAATTAACAATAGATTTGAGTATACCATACTTTAAAAGAAGTAATATTAAGAAACTTCTCTACCATGTATAATTAAATGTCACTGAGACACAATAATTAAATTATGGTGAAAGAAGTTGAAGATATGCATGCTGTACTGTAGGGCTATGTTTTGTTTAATATAACTGCTATCATTAAAATTTTACGATCTGTGAAATTCCAGGATATTCAAGGAGATATTTTAAATTCCAGGAGATTTCCAGGACATCATGGAATAGTGATGGGAACAGTCTTTGAAACAAATATAGGAAATTTTGTAAACCTGTGTTTTTTGACTGGCCTGTCGCAGCGACTTAAAAAAAGATGTTGCTGAATTTATTTAAATCATTGTAAAATTAATTATCTATAATATTTTCTTTAAATAATGATTAAACTGCATAGGCTTTACTGCACACATAATGCATGCAAGGCACTATTGTTAGTACATATTGGTGAGAGGAGAAAGCTATTTGCAGATGCTTTATATCTGGGTCCAGGCAGTCTGAGCATTAGGGTGGCCCTTACTTACAGGCAAAAAATAAAATTTAAAAAAAACTAAGCTCTGACCCTCTTATTATCTTACATATGGTACAAAAACATTACACATAAAATTTCAGAAAGAAATTCTAACAATTAGTGGTAGCTCAAGCGATCTAAAGTTTACCTCACTGTCCACGTTTCTAATACAGTCCATACAAAATGTTAGCAGATGCTTGAAATTAACAGATTTTTTTATTTCACTTCTAGTATGTAATACAAAGTAAATTGCAACGATAAAGTAGCTTACAATGTCAAGCGTCTATCACCAACTGTCACTGGTGATCCATTAATGAGCGTTTCAGTGCGTTGGGGTACCGCTTGCGATTGTCAGAGACCAGCTGCATTAGGAACTGTAGTTGTTCTTCATTCTTGGTGAGGCGTCCGGAAAACTGTTCCACTAGAGCGACTCCCCTTTCAGCATGATCATTAATGACTGTAAGATGGTGAACACGTTTGGCTGCAGCCTGGTAGTCTTCACTCTGAGCCCACTGTTCGGCGGGTAAATGAAGGAATCCCTGTGGAAGATCCAGCGTGATGAACAAAGATCTGGTATTTTTCGTCACAAAGTCAGCTGTTGACATACGTTCTAGGTCGGCAGAGGAAACTTGATGTAATTGTATGCGCTTAGGAGGATCAGCTGCTCCATCAACTTCATTCATTGCTTGAACCATTCTGTCTTTGATCTCGTTGCTGATTGCATTATCAAAGAATGCCAAGCCAACCAAGTTCTCTGATAGGTACCACAAGTGATCCATCATCTTGTGGGATGTTACCTTTGAAATAGCACTGTTTGTAGAACTGTACTTTAATAGGCATTTCAGAAGCTGAAGATCATTGTTTGCTGCAGCACTTGCAAGAGGAGCTGTATACCAAGCCTTGACATAGACTGTCGCAAAAAATATGCTCAGTTGACGCAGACCTGTCTCCTCACGTGTGGACAGTTGAAACTGTGAACGGAACAGCCACACCTTGAAGGTGTAGATAATTTTTGACATCCACCTGGCTTGATGCATAGCCCCAGGCGCTCTGAAGTGTATTCCACGTTGTGGAGTTATGCCAAGATAGATCAGCGTTACTTCTGCTAACTCGCGGTAATCATCACGAGGTTGGTTTTCAGCCACAGCAGACATGAGCATCGTTCCAAGAGCCTCCTTGATGCTAGCAATGACAAGGGCACTTTCCTGATCAGAAGATGAATCTTGAAATTGACTCTTATCGATGAACTGCCAGTGTGCTTTAAATCTCTTGAAGAGAAGAACTTCTGGTGCTGATGAGGAACCCATAACTTGTGTGAATGCTGCACTGGCCACAAGTTCGAGCATATGATGACGGCAAGCAAGGTACAGAAGATCCCTACCAATCAGCTGTTGAAGCAAAACACAGGCTCCATTTTTTCGGCCAGTATTAGAGCTGGTGGTGTCAAAGCACAATCCTTGGACATTACTGGTTATTCCCCACTCATTCAGTGCATCAAAGACTGCACGGGCTTGCGCAGACCCTGTTCCTGCAGGAATTTTTGGAACGGCCAATAACTGTACATCCCCATCGGTAGAAGACACCAGTATAGGCAAGCGGTCCACCATTTCCTGACCACTGAGATCAGGTAGAAGCTTGCCATCCCAGTGAACGACCAGTACACCACCAGGTTGAAAGCTTTGTTGAATCTTCTCTGCACATTCTGCTCGGCAGTGCTGTCTCTGGCGCTGAATACTACTCCTGTTGAGAGTCAGTGTACTAATGTCCTGCCCGAGTGATTTCGCTGTCTCACCAACAATCATTACAGCAGCCCGATCGGATACCTTGTTGCGATCTAGGAAGGCTGCCAGGTCGGGTGTCATAATAGTTTGTCGACCACGTTTTGCTGCAGGTGGTAACTCGGAACTGGTAACACCACTGGCCAAATGATATGAAACATCTTTATCAGTGTCGTCATCACTACTGCTACTGCTGCTACAGTCAATACTAACTTGTTCCTGCAAACTGTCCTGTTCAGAAGCAGATTTATATCGACGTTCCTGTTCCTTAATTAACTTCTGATGCTGTTTTGTTTCTTTCTTCGCTAATACAGTATCCACTGATGACATGCCGCCTCTACGCCCCTTTTCTCTCTGTGCAATTAGAAATTCTTTATCCTCATCAATTTTTATCATACTCATTGCCTCACCATGGGCTATATCAAACAGATCATCAAACAATTCTGTGAATTGCTCTTCATTCCTTTGCTGTGTATCTGTTCGTCTCGAGGCATTTTTCTTGAGAGATCGCCATTGATCAAACAATACTTCAATCTTCTTGATTGAATCCTGCTTATGACGAACCGGAATTCGTGCACGGTTCCAGAATTGTTCAATTTCATCAACAGTAAGCGTTGATGATTCGCGGACAGTCTTCTTCTGTTGTAGGTGCAGAAAGAGGAAGTGTCCAAGAGCCTGCCGGTTTGAGGGCAACTTCTGACCTCTGATTTCTTCTGTAAACTTCTCCAATAAGTACACAGGTTTTCTGCTTTTGGTGGTGGTACTTACAGAAGCCATAATAACACTAAAAAGATGAGTGTTCACTGAAGTGTTCACTGTTCAACTAATTAAACAAAAATGCTTTACATCACTGACAGTGTGAAAGAGACCACTTAACAATGACAGTCTGTCATGTAATCGCATGCTTGCTTAGGTAATACACAACACTGCAGGCTGACGCAATATTACATCAGACATATTAAATAGATGATGCAATGTTGCATCACCTAGAGTTGTTACTTAGATGATGCAATGTTGCATCACACATATTAATTACATGATGATGATGCAATATTGCTTCACATGTCATGCTGCTGAGTAATGAGTGCCTATTGTAAACTTCAATGTTATTGAGCTACCCCTAAATGATTAAATATCTGCGTAAAATTTTGCAAACAATGTTTTCTTATCATAAGGACACTTTCTGGAGGGTCAGAGGTTAGAAAATAAAAAGTTCAAAAATAAGGGCCACCCTACTGAGCATTCTACTATAATTTACTGGTATTGTAACAACTTCTCTATCAAACAACTATAAAGAATTAATGTGTTATATATTACTATTATAATCTACATCGATTATATTCTATCAGAATTAGACTCAGTAACTCACAATGTATACATCTAAAATATATATATCTAGGCTAATTCAAACCACTCTAGACCTAGATGATAGATCTAGATCTAAGTCTAGACTTATAAGACAATACAATAACACAAGACTTCTTAAAAATAGAACTTTAACTGTCAAAAGACTGAATGTGCGCAGGCCCAAAACAAATCAATTTTATTTCGCATTCTTCCAAAAATGGAAAAATAATAAATTCGGATTACTTTTCATCAAAAATAAAAATATTTTTAAAATTAGGATTTTTTAAAAAATGTCAGCCAAATTTCAGATTTTTTTGTGAGAAAATTGGTTCAGAAGAAATGTTCGGAATTCTGAAACATTTTCAGAAAATTGCCATCACTGCTGAAATTTCAGGAGATGCAGAAACCCTGATCAAACATATCTTAGCATCAATTACTTTTATATGAAACCCAACAAAACCAAGAGTATTCGCGAAATTATATGAATTTTCCAGCAAATGATCATGAGTGAGATTTCAACCTGAGATAAAAAATTAGCCTACCTTTGCTCTTTTTGGTAACCAGAACTACTCCTTTACCATCTTTAGCAGGCTCAACCCCAATTGTCTTGCGATGAATGAGACCATTATAACGAAAAGAGTTCTTACTTTTCAAGTTATTAGGTTCCTGTCATTGAAAAAAAAAAAAAAGCAAAACATTAAATTTAACTGTTTACTTTTGAGGTTTCATGACATGTGATGTATATAGCCTTTCTTAGAGATCCACATCTATATAATTAAGTCACAGCTTAATAATGTTAAGATTAGCACTTACCAAACTCATATTTTGTTTACTTCTTTTCAGAAGGGTGGAAGAGTTATTTCTAATTATCAACCAGCACACATCTGCAGTAGCCATGGTTCCTACACAAATATAGAAACATACAAATCAGCTAAAATTATTCAATTAAGTGTGTTTATTATAGTTCTTACTATTTGAAAAAATGTACTCAAACTCAATACATTCCAATTTATCATAACACTTTACAATTTCAAATTAATTTCAGGATCATAAGGGCGCCTCTGAGTCCACTGAGCTCTAATAGGTACGTGACATTAATTTAGGAAAAGTAAAGGCAGTCTGCCGTTACACTATCCACATAACCCCCTTGTTAACCATGAGCCACATAAACGGATAACCATAACATCATCTGCCCTATTTTACCAAATGATATGAAAGAGAACTTTACTTACTATTTTTAATAGGCCTGAATTCTAGTCTTAGGACTTAGTTGTAGCCTATTATTTAATTAGATCTAGAAACTTAACCTTAAGTCTAGATCCTAGTTTGGTAGAGTTAGAGTAGAGGAATAGATATAGATTAAATCTAGACTAGCTAGATAGTGGAAGAAAGAAACAGGTTAGATCATGATAATGATTATCATGGAAAATGGTTTACATCAAGTCTAGATCTAGACACACAGCCTTACATGATCAATGATTGCATATGAATATTATTTAACTAAATCAGTCTCAGAGTATAATCTAGATCTAGATAATATTCAGTCAGTAGAGTAGTAAGAAGATTTATTTAAGATCAAAATTAGAAATATAGATCTAGACTTAGACATCTATATTCTATATCTTTATTACATATATATATATATATATATATAAGTCTAGAATCTAGATATCTAGAAATAGATTAGATTTGATTTTGACAGCGCATTATTTGATAATGCATTTCATTAATGGTTTGACATAGAAAAGAAAATGAAGTGTCAAAAAATCTTAAGTTTAAAGTTTAAGGAGAATAAGGATGACTACTAATATTTGTATCCCTAGCCCTAACCAATATTTGTTATTATATTTAAGGTCATGTGTCTTCATAAGTTCATATAATCCAAACAAATTTGTTCACATTTTATTTGATTCCAAACACCAAAATTTATTCCAGTCTCTATATTTTAGTATCAATAAACTCAGATCTTAATTCTATATTATTACTAAATTTAAGATCCCCAGACATAGCCCCTAACATGAAATCATTTTTTAAAACTTATGCATAAATACTAACAACAAAAAAAAAAGGAACACATTCTACCTAAATTAGGTTACAGGGATTGTGACATCGACACTGACTTTTAGACATTTTATGTTTGCATGACTAGATGTGTGTTAAATGTTTGTGTTTCTTTGCTTATTCATTTAATAAATTTCTAATACAGGTGATCTCTTGTAGTCTAGTACAGGCTATGATTGCCATTCTTGCCTAAGCCTAAATAGCTGTTATACTCTATCCTCTAGTCCGACTAGATTTATAAATCTAGCTCTGTCTAGCTAGACTCTAGTAGATCTAGATCTACTTTCTTGGATTCTAGGACAGTCTAGAGTTAGTCTAGATTTAGATCTGGGGCCTAGGCATTCAACTTCATTCAAAATAGACTCACAATTGGCCATTCATTCTCTATAAAAAATTTGCAATATTAAATTTAATACAAACACCTTAGATAGCTAGATCTATTGACAGTGATGGGAACTGACTTGGCAAAAATTATAGGAAATTTTGTAATTACTCAGAATTAGATCTACTGTGCTTACGCTATGGCTATACTCATACTGTTATCGATAATTGGGGGACACGTGTGAAGTAGTCGATTTTTTCAAATATAAATTAAATTACATCAACAAAAACAATATTTCGTACATTTATTTATATTATACAAATAGTTTGTTTGTAATATGAACTAAACGTATGAGAATTATTTCATAAAATAAAACTATTGAATTGGCAATGCTGTGATAAAAAAATCCAACCTGAACGTTTAGGATACACAAGAGAAAAGGGCACTTCCTTCCGTTTTATCGCCCAAAGTTAATACATGTACGCAGTGTTAAAATGAGTTTTGTAATGTTGATTTGGCTAGTAGATTCAAGATCCAGACCTAAACTAGATTTAGATTTATATTATACTGAATCTGTATAGATCTTGATCTGTGTGAATCTGTTTAGAAATTTATGGTTTGCAGTTACAAGTAGATGTAACTTTAAATGATTTTATTCTAAATAATTTTTTTTGAAGTCTTAGCAGCCAAGAATGATTTTGTAAAAATAATTTGGCTCAGGCACATTATGATTATGTACCAAATAATTAGAGTACTTTCCTTTCTAGTAATTTCAAGTTTCTCAATTCTTTTACTTTTAGATCTCTAGGTTAGATTCTAGAGATAAATCATCGTTAAAACATTTTGCACGGCGAGAATCGGTATATTTCTAGGGTCTAGATCTATTAACTCTATAGATATTAAGGGCCTAGATTTTAGAAAATAACTAGATCTATTCATCATCGGTAATTTCATAACAAATGAATATTCACATTTGACTTGAGTAACACCTATAGTAAAATCACTAAATTTAGAAAGCCTTCAGGACAGAAGACTCAAAAGTAAAGTAGCAATTATACATAAAACACTGAATCATAATCTTCAAATACAAAAACAAAATTTAATAAAATACTCTAAAAGACACAAAGATAAAGGCACATTCCTCGTCTCATATGCTAGGACAAATACTCCTTCTTCCCTAGTGCTATTAGAGCATGGAATGGGTTACCTGAGCTAGCCAGGAAAACCAGTGACTTGGCAGAATTTAAGTCATTGGTTAATATGCATGACTAAATGGATGACGCGTAGGACGTAATCATCTTCTTTTTTGAAGTAACGTCTGTATTATATAAGATAAGAAGATAATTTACTCATCTTTATCTATCTTGGTCTTAGTTTTCGTTGGTGCTTTACTTTATTTATTTGTAAAGTTTGATTAACTCTGTTAATGTACACACTGCAGTACACCAGATCAGATAGATCATGATCATGTTTCGTAGGATACCGCCCGGTACTCAGTCTCAGCTCGTCATAAACAAATAATACTAAATAGTAGGATATATTTCTATATAGATCTACTCCATAGTCATAGTGCCTCTAAATAACTAAATCCTATATAAATATAGAATGTAGCATGTAGATCTAGTAGTATTACCTAGGCTAGAGATGTATGGGTTGTGTAGAAGAAATACCTTGCTTTGTGGCTTTGTCAACTGGGCTGCTTGAGCAGCTTACTGACCTTGGTTTCCTCTCAAAGATCAGCTTTCACCTGCAGATCTAGCTTCAAGTAGTTGTCAGTAATAATAGTCAGCATTGACAACATCCCTGACAACCACCTCAGCTGATGTACTAAACCAGATGAGAGCTAGCTGGGGCATGGATCTTTAATCACCAAAATGGACTACCAGGTTATCTAGCAAATGTGGAAAGTTCTGAGCAGGAACATTGTGGGGCTTTTAGAGCACGCTGTTTATCCACTGCACCCCAAACCAGATCCATTTGTGACATTTTGACTGGACTCTGATCTGCCACTAGATGTAACTGGTAAGGTGCTGATGCACTGCAAATCTCCCCACTTTAAAAAATTTTCATTGTGCAAGCCACATTATGACCTCCCATGCTCATCAAATCAAAATGCCCTGCAGTGATAGGCAAGTGGCAGGAGTGGATACATCGGCAAACCTACAAGTAGGCAGCCCATGTCAAAATGAACAGTATCCATGGCGGGCATGCAACAGCAAAAATGTCTCAACATTGATGGGCTGGATATGTCTGATAATCACCTCTTTAAAAAAATACACCAACGAAGATCTTAATCATACTTAATGTCTGTTGTCAATTTAAAACTACATCCTATTAAATGAAGTTATGGCAGTTTGAAGTCATATCAGCTAGGGCAGATAACATTCCAGCTGAACTTGTTCAAGCAAGATCTGGCCAAGATAGAAATGCTATAAATATTTGCGACAAAATCTCTCATAATAGGCCTCCCATAAATACACGCTAAGAACTCTACAGATGTCAAAATTATAGAATATTAAGTCTTATCATTCATCTTAGAAGGGTCCTGAGGTTCCAAAGATCAAAACCACATAATTCTCTTCTTTTTGTAGTAACGTCTGTATTATATAAGATAAGAATTATATATATATATATAGATAGATACATAGATATAAATATATAGGTTGTTTGTTTTTTTTCAGTTAGCATCTTGAGCTGTGCTAAAACAATTAAAATGTGTATTTTTAGATAAGATGCAGGCTTTCACATTTTGACTAAGGAAATGGCATTTAGCAATGTACCTACAACCAAAGATGTACTGGGAGAACATTTGTTTTACAAAGTTGAAGAATCACTCTCTACTTACTTTGCAAATTATGAGGTAATAGAAACTAGCTCATTGAGTTTGTGATCATATTGAAAGACTTTTAATATCACACTACATCATTTGCAGGGTACTGCATAGCTAAAACTTGGGGGGTGGGATGAAGATATTTTTTTTTCAGTGGAAACAATTAAATATGGACACATTTTATTTTCCAAGTATTTTGTTTTATTTAATACATTTATGGAAATACTAAATCACATAATATGTTAAAAGGAGCTCTAATACAAAAGTAAACAACAAATAGACATGGAAATATTAGTTTATGGTTGGGGGTGAATCCTTTTCCAGATTTAGTTTAAACATGACTCTTAAATATATTCCATGCATATTATAAGCAGTTGTAACATAAATATGAAGTTTTTGTTTAAAGTATGACAATGTAAGGTTACCAGGCTGCTGGCAAAAAGAGAACATGTCCTTATTTGGTGGGGGGTCATGTCCTCCATCCTGCAGGCTTAGTTTGCAAAAATGTAGTTTGGCTTTTGTTCTGTTATTTATTTCAATAGCATTTTATCCTATGACAAATAGACAATTCATGGGAGTTTTGAAAACCAATCTTCAGAGATTTATTATACATGTATGTCTTTTAAATTTGTTACTAAGTTAATGTTGTTATTTTTTTTTTTAAGGTTTTGCCAGATGGACAGTCCAGTCCAGCAGAAAAAATTACAGGAATGTTACTGGAAAGGTCAATAAAAGATGTCAACCATATGTTGACTGATCAGATGTTCTTACTGGACAATATTCATGAAGCTCTTGTGTTTCTTATTGAAGATAAGTTATCAGACAAGTTGCTTCAACAAACATCAAGGTACTGTCCCAGAGCTATTGTAAGATTTCATTATTTTTAGAAACACTGGTACTTAAATAAACACCCGCCAAACTATGGCTTTGTCTGCATTAGATGTGGCAAAATATGCAGGTTGCAACTGGGTTTGCATAGTGATCCTTATTCTTTGAAATCAAAGACAATACCTTATTTGATTCATTTTGTCCTGTTGTAGTTCTGTAATAAATCTATTTAAATGATTGATATAATATGTAATAATAAATGGCTCTAAATCAACACAGATAACAGTAAACTCAGGGGTACCTCAAGGAACAGTCTTGGGTCCACTACTATTTTTAATTTACATAAATGATTTACCAAATAGCATTACTTCAGGAACAAAAGTCAGATTATTTGCAGATGATTGCATAATATATAGAACAATAAAAACAACACAAGACACAGATATTTTACAAAGAGAATTAGATGAATTACAGAAATGGGAATCAAATTGGAGCATGTCTTTCCACCCAGAATAATGTCAGTTGTTAAGAGTAAAAAAAACTAAAACAAATTAATTTTACATATCTTATTCATGGCAAACCAGTAACACAGACTAAAAACGCAAAATACCTAGGTGTTATAATAAATGAAAAACTGTCATGGAATCCACATATTGATGAAACTATAAAAAAAATCAAACAAAGCATTAGGATTAATTAAAAGAAATTTCTATAAATCAAATAAGATCATAAAACTAAAATGTTATTTAACCTTGGTTAGGCCAATAATAGAATATGCATCCTCCGTTTGGGATCCCTCAACTCAAGAAAACATTAAGAAACTGGAACAAACACAAAATAGAGCAGTGAGATTATTAACAAATGAATATTCACATTTGACTAGAGTAACACCTATAGTAAAATCACTAAATTTAGAAAGCCTTCAGGACAGAAGACTCAAAAGTAAAGTAGCAATTATACATAAAACACTGAACCATAATCTTCAAATACAAAAACAAAATTTAATAAAATACTCTGAAAGACACAAAGATAAAGGCACATACCTCGTCCCATATGCTAGGACAAATGTGTACAAATACTCCTTCTTCCCTAGTGCTATTAGAGCATGGAATGGGTTGCCTGAGCTAGCCAGGAAAACCAGTGACTTGGCGGAATTTAAGTCATTGGTTAATATGCATGACTAAATGCATGACGCGTAGGACGTAATCATCTTCTTTTTTGAAGTAACGTCTGTATTATTTAAGATAAGATAAGATATACATCCAAATCAGTAAGGAAAACCACTGACTTATCAGCGCTAAAATCTCTAATTAACATACTCGACTAGATTAACACTTGGATACACATAGGAAGTAATTATTGTTTTTGAAGGCATGTCTGTAATTGATAAGGTAAGACAAGGTAAATTTCCACAAAAATTTAATCCTGGAACTATCAGATAAGAAGCCTAGCCACTTTTCAATACAGTCACCTTGTTTTGTCCCACTCTCTAGGGTTAAGCAAGACAATTATAGTTTTTAATACATCCATCTATCCTGTTTCCACACTGTTACTGTTTAACACATGCATATAATAATAATAATTTTATTTATAAAGCGCTGTTAACAAACAAAATGTAGGCTCAAGGAGCATATTAATAAAAGTTACTCAAAATGTATTCATCAGACGGTATTGTCAATGTTAGTCCATTAAACTTTTCCATTTCAGTAAGTCTTTGTCTTGTGATGAACTAGGAGAAATATTGTACTTTAAGGTTAGAAAACTTGAAGGCAACAATGCTTCCTCTATAACAGGTAACTTAGTTCTTTTTTTATAAAGTTTCTTTAAAAGTTTCTTTGTTAACATTTCAAATCTGCACTCTGTTAGGAGTTTAGAAACTAAAGTTTAATTATGTGCTGGAAACAATTCCATTGTTCAGTTGTGTAAGTTTGTCATTTAGCATAGAGTATAGCAATAATAAGGGTTTACAGTTCTGTGACTCTTCCAAATAAAACAAACCAAAATCTTTTAATGCACCCCAAATCAAATATTTTAAGCAACATAAAACAAATTCCCTAAATAATGTAAGGATTAACCTTTTTCATTGCTGTGGTGCTAATAAGTTACTGTAGATGTAGCTTTGTTTGAGAATAGAAGAAGAAACACTTATTAAGGAAGGGTTGAAAAAAAACAATGCGTCATAGAAATAAAATCAACATAGAGACAATATACCAGAATTAGGAAACATGAACTTTTTTTTAAATTGTCAATAAAAATGCAGACAAAATGATTTAATAGTTATTGTTTTAATAAAATTAGCAAAATCGTTCTGTTTTTAAGGGATGTTGCTTGACCAAGATATATCCAGTCCGGTTAGCTTGCTACGAGATGATAACTTATTGAAGATGGCTGTGAATAAAGCAAAAGAATCTCTCAATTCTCATGAACCATCCAGGATGGCAGACAGTAATGTAGTGGATAAAGACAACATAGCATTCCAATGTCCAGTCTCCAATAATATAGATTGCCCTGTGTGTAGTCAATATGATGTGGAAAACTGCAAAGAGTCTTTGGGTCTACACATCTTCAATGAAGTGATTAAAGTTCACCCAGATATCAACACAGCTTCTAAACTCACAGGTAGCTTTCCAGTTAAATACAATAATTCTAATGTTCTATGCAGACAGTTTAATTAAAGTGATTACAAGGGATACTCTTCGTAAATCTGTCCAGGCAGTTTAATGGAAATGATTACTAGTCTGAAGATCTTCAGCACATCACCCTAATGTATCAAGCTCATTTAATGAGGAAAAAAAACATACTGGAGGAATTTTTGTGGATATTTTTATTAGCCATTTGATACAGCTGTTGACTAGAAAAATAAATGTGCTCTGTTTTAATTGTGCTGTGAAAAATCTCATGTACTATACTTTTTCACAATAATGAACATTTTGATCATTATTTTAATTTTTCCCTAAAAGCTCAGCCAATTTTAGTATAAACATTTAAATGTCACTCCTAAATCCTGTTGTACACATTTTAAAGTTGTGTCACATTAACCAAACATACACAATTGTGAATTAATTTAATTCTACTAAAATTGTTAAGCTCTTGTCAAGGAGTAGAATGTCTATTTTCCTATGATCTAACACTAGCCATGCAGATCTTGTGCCGGAGCATATAAGGAATATTCTCTTGCATGATGCTTTCACTGATATAAGTGCAGTATTGGCAGTGATACAAGAACAGGAATCTGGAGCCTACAGGATTATGCATGCTTTTGCAAGGTTAAAAATGGAAATGTCAACATAAAAGATGCATACTTTAGAGAGAAAACTATAAATATGTCTAAATGAAATCCAAAATTGAACGATTATGAATGGTTTGAAATGTTCTGACTCAAAAACAGTATGTCTGCATTTCTGCAATTTAAGAAAAATCCACTCAATGCCTGAAGAGCGAGTGTGATGACATTGTTTATACTTCTTTATGTTTTGGTAACGTCGTGAGAATGTGTTCACAAAATTGGTTTAGTGTGTTATTATCTAAGTGAAGTAAAGATCTCAAAGTCTGTAAAGCACATCAGTCATTAAACTTTGAGCGAGGGCATAAAACTCTTAATAAGTCAATATATTCAGCCTTCTTCTTTAGAAAAAATTATAGCTGGTTGAAATTATGAAAATTTTGTATGTTAAATGTTTAACCAATTAAATTTTTTCTTTCAGGAATGGTACTGGAAATGGATCAATCATCTCTACGTAATATTATTTCTAAAAAGCATTTAATTCAATGTGTTATTGATAAAGCATTCAAAACTTTAATAAATAGTTCTTGACATCAAAATTCTACTTGCAGTCTGTATCCTAACCTGAACCATGACATTAGTTTATGATACACATACAGTATATAAATAGATTCACTTCATGAAAATAGCTAAGATAATTGAATTTGTCTTTGTATATAAATAGATTCACTTCATGAAAATAGCTAAGATAATTGAATTTGTCTTTGTATATAAATAGATTCACTTCATGAAAATAGCTAAGATAATTGAATTTGTCTTTGTATATAAATAGATTCACTTCATGAAAATAGCTAAGATAATTGAATTTGTCTTTGTATATAAATAGATTCACTTCATGAAAATAGCTAAGATAATTGAATTTTGTTTTTGGTCTGCCTAACATCATTTTACTTTAAAAAAACAACAGATTTGTAGAAATATTAATAAATTGTTAAATGAAACAATTGTTTTAATAAACCCAATGAAATCTTGTTGCTTAATCAAGATCAAGCTAGTATTTTTGGGTATTCTGACCTTTTCATTTTTCTACAGGTGTAAATAAACCTAGGTTAAATCTGCTTCAATTTCAGAACATCTGGATATTTCTATTTTTGTGTTAAAACTAAAAACCTATAAATCTAACTTTTACCACTTTTTTATGCTGTTAAAAAAAATGTGTATACCTTTTTTTCCTGTTATATAATAATGTGATCTTTTGTTCTCTGTCTTGTTATGTTTCTACCATTTATTTTCTTAAAGTAATGTATTTTTTATTATTTTTTTTTGTGATAATAATATGCAATGGAATTTGAAAAATAGACCCCTAAGTTGTTTGTTATTTTGGCACTCTAGTTTAGAGATAGCCACTAGTTCTATCACAAGGTAGTGTGCTATCATCAAGAACTAGTTCTATCATTTAACTCCATTAGAGTGATAGAATTAGATTATGCCATGCTGTGCTGGTAGTTCATGTTAGCAGACATTTCAAGTGAAAGCTACTTCCCCCTGTTATTAAAGCAGATCTCTGGATAGATAAAGGACAGCTATTTGTTTTGTTCAACAGAAAGCTTCTGTTATGTGAAAGGACCAGTCTTCATGTCTACAGATGATAGTTCATAAAACAAACAGTCAGTCAGTTCTCATAACAAGAGGACAAGACAGGATTGGACTTCTTCTTCTTCTTCTTCTAGTCAGCTTTATTGCTGCTGAGCTGTGAGCTCTTTTTCAGACTGTGAAAAGGAAAAAAAGTGTGCTGTTTTCTTCAGTTGTTCAGTACTGCCGTACAGGGTGTTGTTTATGTTGGGCTGTAGTGGACGTAGGGTCTGCCTAAGGTGGCCAGGATTGGACCAATTGGCCAAATATCATAATTCTATACTATAAAAGTTGCCACTTTTAAATACATAGGCTACAATGGGAGTAGTGAAAGAAATGTTTCATTTCTTCTCAGAACAGCAGAAAGATACTGAATGTATAGTCCACTAGTTTACATAAGGCTTGGGCTGTTGGTCAGTTTTCATAACATGTTGAGACAAGCTGTTGGTCAGCATTCATAATATCTCTAGACTTGAGCTTTTGGTCAGTATTCATGACATGGAGAGACTTGGGTATTTGGTCAGTATTCATTAGATGGTGAGACAGGCTGTTGGTCAGTATTTATAACATGGAGAGACTTTAGCCATTGGTCAGTATTTGTAACAATAAAAACCTCTACAAAAGTTATTTTACAAAGTATCTTTGGGAAATATTCAGTGTTCTTATCGTCTAAGTGTTATTTTACATTTGGTTGCTTTACTGTGACACTAAACAAAGTCTCAAGATTCATTGTGAGTACATTAGGATAAACAACTCTGTCAAGTAAACGATAACAAACTCTTAGGCAATTAAAATCGTTAAACAAAATGTAACTTAACTCATAGATTTCACATGTAATGTTTAAGAGAAACTGGGGTATGAACATATAGTTTGTATGCTATCATACTAATTGTCTGCTCTTATAATGTAGTGTTATGTTTAATGAACAATTGTAAAACAAATTACTCCACAGGTGATGAAGATTATTATAATTATTATGTTTAATGTTATCAAATAATAAAAATCTAATTGACATGATACTTGAGTTCAAATTTTTGTTGAAAGTTTTTTCATGTAAATTAAATAAAGGAGGTATAACTTCCTCATCTTAATTAAGCTGGAAACCCTGATTGGAATGTAAACTATATAGGATTATAGTCCTTGTTTTAGGCTGAGGGCTCTTTACAGAAATGTGTTACAAATACATGTATAATGGAAAAAAATTAACAATATGAATAGAGGAAAATTAAAAGATTTTGAAGACGCCCCATTAAAAGTTCACCGTTTCCTACTTAATAAACATTACTTAATTCTACAAGCGAAAGAGCTTCACATTTTAACTCTACGTTGATGAAAAAAAAGTAATCGGCCTACTTGTTACAATAAAATGTGTCGCTTATCAATACTTTTGTATTCTGTACACCAGAACTAAACACTTCAAAACTAGAGCAGTTGGCATGGAAGTCAGTGCTGAATAGAGCAATATACTAGTTTGTGGTGGAGATAGTAGATGTTGCAATGTTGTTACCGGTCGTACACTTGTCAAACCAGACTGCTGGCAGACAATTAAACAGTAATATATCTTAACTAATAAACTTGAATAACTTCCTTGTGAACAATACAAAACATAACTTTATTTATAATATATTCTATATGGTTGTGAAAGACACCGAGGTTGAAGAAGAATCTAAGACTTTGAGAATAAATGCTAAAAAAAAAAAAAAATCTGGGTATTAGATACCAGGAAAAGAAGACAACTGAGTTTGCACATTTACAAGTCAACAAAAAGGAAAAAACTCAATACTGTGAATAGATGAAAGCTGAGCTGGTTTTGTATTGTATTGTAATAACTCCTTATCAAAAGTCATTCATCATGGTACAGTAGAGGGAGCACGAAGAAAAGGTCTTCCTAAGAAAAGCTGGATGGATAACATGGAAGAATAGACAGGCCTCTCGATATACCTACTGCTAGGAACAGCTGCTGACCGGGAAAAGAGGACGGATTTGGTCTCCCGAACTGTCACAGCACTCCTACCACGAAAGTCAAGGACAGATGAGATGATGACATTAGATAAACTAAGTTCCATGAAGGAGTGCCTTGAATCAAGACTAATCGTCATAGAAAGCCTGAACACTGACCTGCAACGTCCGCAACCTGTGGGTAGTGGAGACCAATAGCGTGTTGCCACATCACAGGTCTGCACGACGTTGAAACGATTTATTAGTCTAAGCTGCCCACAGGTTGCGACGTTGGAGCTCAGTGTTGAGGCCTGCTATAACGATTGGTTTGAATAGATGTTTAAAAAACCAAAAAAGAAATATCTCTATGTACAAAACTGCTGCACAGCGGTGTACGCGTGTACACAATTGGAAGAGGAAGTACGTCATCCACACCAACTTATGTGTTTGACAATTTAACCGCATACTTGACTCGACCATATATAAATGTAAGTCTATCACACTTCATTGACAGGAAACATGTTTTCATCAAATTTGTTTTTCTTTACTAATCTAGATAGGTTAGCCTAGGAATGGAGCATTGAATGCACTGCTTAGATAGAACTATTGTACACCAGTATTATATCTTTGTCTAGACTAGTTTCCACAATTGATATTGTGCTTCAGAAGTTCAAATCCAAATATTTATGGTTGATGTTTAGTCAGTCTAGAACTCGATATCTAGATCTAAGTTCATTCGGACTTAATAAAATGAAATTAAACATATTAAACCAATGATAACTCTGTAGCCTATTATAAGTGCAAAATCCCTGATTCACTCATCACCAATTCTTTCACTTGCGATGGACGAAAATAATAAAATTTAACATCTCTAATGTTACTTTCGTATAACTAAAACAACAACGATCGAAACCGCAGCGGTTAAAATTACCACAAAAGAGTCTCTTTTTTTTTTTGTCACATGGAGCCAGTGGCATAGCTAGGGTGGGGGAGGGGGGGAATGTGAAAGTCTTCCCGGGCCCCCACTTGAGGAGGGCCCCCAAACGAGTGTTGTTGTTTTTTACATTAAAAATTAAATATTACGCAAAATGCAGGAGCCCCCAAAGAGGCCAAGCTCCCGGGCCACCAAACGATGGAAAATTCCTAGCTACGCCCCTGTATGGAGCTGACATTGACTGAAGACGTGTTTTTTTGTGTGAAAAAAACAACAACAACACATAAACGAAATGTAGATATAACTTAATTATTTTGTGTGTTGAGTGGGGAAGTAAAAAAAAAAAAAGATATAAGAATTCTTGGTTGAGAGAGGGACGTCACGACGCCAGAGTGATAACAAAAAAAGGTTCCAACCAAAAAACAACATAGAGCTTATGAAATCCTTATACACTGAGCGAAGAAGCCGAAGAACAGTTAGAGTTTGTAGGTAAAATGGATTTTATTAATGGATGGTGTCAGGGGAACGCTGGAAAAATGTTTGTGTGTAAGATGTCGATATGGGCGGGCCGTTCTAATGCAACGTTCAAAAGATAAATCATGGGCCAATAATCTTAGAAGAGCCACTTCTCCTTTCCTGTAAGAAGTTAAAATGTAGGCCCTATTGCCCCTATTCCTCTTTAGTGTAGGAATGCCCGAAAATTATGAATAAAATAAGTAGTAACGGTACAATATTTGTAAAAGATCCTTTTTGAAAAAAAAAAACAACAACAAAGCTTATCTGAGGTGAAAAACTTCATTCTTACTATATTTCTCAATAATTTAGAAGTTATTTCCCTTATTCGATATCAATGAAAATAATTAAGTAGGGCCTACTAATAATTAATTGACTAATTAGTTAGTTTTTTTTTAATTGATTCATGTTTCTTAGGTACAATAAATAATTGTTTAAAATTTCCACTTGCTCCAACAATGACTGGGAGAAATAATGTGAACAAGTATACAAGGGGACCAAACCCTACATATTTATTCATTATTTATTTATATGTGAATACTGAAGGGTTCATTTCCTCTGTCTGTATCAAATAAAATAATTAATTACCAGTAAATTATGGATTAATTTTTTTATTCAAGTTTGTCAATGCCAACTTTGTGCAAAGTTTCAACTTGATACGCCACCACAGCAGTTCCCGCCTCTCGAAACAGCTGATCTATCGAAAGGAACAAGTTCCGATACAGTTTGTTTCTGCCTGAGTATAGGACTATGTGTTGCAAACTGCCTAAGGGTCGCCGGCTCCTGAGTTTTCTCAGGGTTGACTCTTGAAGCCTTTCCCGTGATTGGGTATAACTCCAAGGCAGCAGATGTTGGAATTAAGAGTTTTCCTTCTCCTAGGTGGGTAGCCAGCCAAGGATAACGAGTTCCTCCTGTCCAAAGTTAACTGTTTGAGGCCCCAGCTACTCGCCTTTGCCCCTTGTCCTGATAGTGAAAGCAGTTCCACCGGACTCAATGTATGAGCCATACGTGAAGGCCAGGAGTTGAACTTGTTGTCAAGACTGTTTGAGACGGTTGCCATTCGGAAACATTTAATAGGTAGTCGATACCACTTCTGGCAATGACAACCTTGTGGAAACAATCCTTTTGTAATGTCACCGTTCTTGAAGTAATCATTACTTTTGTAAACTATTCGACAATAGTACGTTAACAAAGATGTCTAGTTCCATTCCATTTTCGTAAAGAAAACTTTCCCTTTCAGATCTTTCGATCTATATTTTTGTTAACAATGCAACATCTTAGGAAATTCCACGAGCATAAACCAACAATATACTTTTTTTGTGTGTTCGCAGCCACAGTCTCGTTTTGACTCCCCCCTCATCAAAGCGTAAGTTGGAATCACAGAGAATTAAGAATGTCACAGCTGTGTAAGATTACAAGAAGCGTCTCCGTGACAATCTCCAAGCAGATTCAGGTAACACGTCAGTATACTACATAAACAGAATATGTCTACTATAAACACTCCAGATTTGAATACCCCCCCCCCCCCGCCTGGGCTCCACTTGACGGAGTCCCTCAAATGAGTGTATAAAATTTGTTTTTACATTAAATATTACGCCATGATCTCATGTCATGATGTCGAACGTCTAAATGTAGGGGCCCCTAAAGAGGTCAACCCCCCTCCCCCAGCGTCGCAAAATCTTTGGCTACGATACTTGACATTTCTCAGCAACCATACATTCCCGCCTACATCATGAACTTCAATCTATATATAATTCTCTTCATGGCTCAAGAGTATGGACAAAAAAGCAAGAAATAAATGAAAGATTACGAAAAAACAATAGGTGGAGGGGGAAGAACAATTAGTATTCACCCGTCACTACGGATGGCTGCCTGGTCGTTTGGATTTATCGATAGTCCCGGGTTCAAACCCTGCCCGCTCCCATCACCCTTCGTCCGGGAGTTTTGAACTAGGAAGTAAACTATCTTCAACTCTGAAGGAACATCCGAAACAGTTAAAAAAATTTTACAAACAAACATTTTACGTACACTAAATAGCAGCGTCGGACTTAAACATTGTGTCCAAGAAGTCATGGAAAGAGAACAAGTAATCTACTATGTATATTCACCCGTCACTAAATAGCAGGGCCGACAGTATATCATAATAATTATATTTCTTACATACATCACGTTCAATAGAATTACCAAATGTTTCAATCTATCTTTGAAAATTGTTGACCTCAAGTAATTCTTCATTAGTTTGAGGCGCGAGAAGCTTCTTTCACTAGATTACACAATTACAGCTAATGTATAATACCGTTTTTATTTATCGCACGTAAGATTGGCGTTTTCCATATTTAATAACACACCAAAATGACATTTTTTTTCTATATTTCCTTATATTTTAAGGATTTTTTCGTATATTTTGCAATTTCGGGAGATTTCCAGGAGCTACAGGTAAATCGACAGGAGGGCGCGGGAAATCTGTTTTAAGTTATAAAATGGTTTAATTTAATAATTTATACACCTTGAATTAGCGCGGGTCCTATGAAAGTGCGGGGCCCACTGCGGTCGCATAGGTTGCAGTGGCCTAAGGCCGGCCCTGCAAAATAGCGGCGTATGCTACGACTAGTAGGTCTATATTTCATCAAGTCTGTGTTGGCCTATGTTTGAAACTATATGTAGGCCTATGTTTGAAAATACTATGTTTGATACTATATGTAGGCTTATGTTTGAAACTATATGTAGGCTTATGTTTGAAACTATATGTAGGCCTATGTTTGAAAATACTATGTTTGATACTATATGTAGGCTTATGTTTGAAACTATATGTAGGCTTATGTTTGAAACTATATGTAGGCCTATGTTTGAAAATACTATGTTTGATACTATATGTAGGCTTATGTTTGAAACTATATGTAGGCTTATGTTTGAAACTATATGTAGGCTTATGTTTGAAACTATATGTAGGCCTATGTTTGAAACAATGTGATGAAATATTTAGGAAGTAGGCCTATTACCTTTAAGTAAATAATTCAGAAAAAAAAAACCCACTAATTCTCGCAACTTTTTTTCAATGCAGATATGCCCAAGAACGGCGACATTACAAAGTGGATCATGTCCAGGGATAACATACCCGAGTTTCAGAAGTAAAAGTTATACTTCTGGAGGAAAAGGCTACAAAAAGGTGAACTGAGCAACAGAATTTATAGGTCTACTCTAGGACTTAGGCAGTTTATTTTTCGATTACATTTGGGGCCACCCAATTCACTTCATCTAAGGTCGGCCATGTTAGGACTCTATTTTGATAGAGCTTATAGACCAACTTTATTTCAGCAGAACGTATACTTTACGACATTCTTTAAATACTTTACGAACTTTAAATTCTTTACGACATTCTTTAAATAGCTCTTGTACTTACAAAATTAATTGAATATAAAAAACAGACTTATAGTTTAACAGAATAATATTGAAAATCGAATGCATCTTATCTTCATCAAAAATTTACATGCTTTTTTTTCTCACAAGAACAAATTCATGAAGCAAAAGGCGAGGAGCAGCACTGAGACTCAGAAGTTATCAACGAAGCCAACGAGTTTCTTCCAAGGCAAAGGTGCAATATTTACCATTGACAAATTTAGTGACTTGATGAAGAAAGCAGCTAGCATGCAGAGTCGTGAATGGAACAGACCCAGAATCACGGAGGGAGTAAGCTACAAGTCAAGATTCGTAGAATCATCAAAGCCCAGTAGAAACACTGATTCGGTTGTAGATCAGGTCCCTATCGAAAGCACCAACAGAAATAATATCAACAATCAGAAGAAAAATGCTAAAGAAGCATTCAATGACATAGCAGCTAGCGCGGACACTTCTATTAAAAACAAAAGATCGCAGTCAGCGTCGAGCGTGCCGCAGTCTCAAACAGTGCACAATCAAACCGACAAGAGTTCCAAACATCTAGCAGACGAAAGTGACTTGCAGCGCGCTATAGCGGGACTCAAGGAAAAGTTCAATCGATTAGAGGTTACTAAAAGCATAAGAGACGAAACAAACAAAAGTAGGACTACAGAAAAGAACACTACTGTTAATGACATTCCCGTCATCAAACCAACAGTTATAGAACTTGTTAGACACTCTCCAATCCATACATCTGATCATTTGAAACGTATGCCCAGTTCGATTAATTTCAAATCCAAAGAATATGGCACAAATAAAGTGGATATTTTGCACAAACAAAGGGACGTCATTTTGGGTTCAAACTTCATACTTATGGATCAAAAGTCTTATATTAACACTGAAGAAACTATTATTCAGCCATCACCCAAGACACAATCTGCGCCTAATTCAGATAATGGAAATGCAGACAAAAATGTTTTGAATGAAAATGTCAAGCAAAGGCCACAGAGCAGTCCACCAATGAAAGGTTTTACTGTGGATGGCCCAAATATCGTGCTTGTGGATCAGAAGCCGTCTTCAATGTCTGAGAAATCTAGTCAAGACTCTAAATTGAGACAAAAGTCTACTAGTACTGGACCAATAATAACAAACAGTACAGATAGCATATCGCAGGGAAACAATGAAAGTTTTATATTTGTGGATAATGTCGAGAGAACAATGATCAAGAAATATGGCAGAGACCAACGAAACTTTGTGTTGGAGAACGACAATCCGCACATGGCCACGAAATCTAAAAATGATGCTAAAAATTCTAACAGAAACGAAACAAAGACGAGTTTAGCACTAAATAGAGTGGCATCTGACGCGGGTGGCACTCCTGCCGGTACAGGTAAAGTGACCAGTGCACATCTCAAGGCCGAAGGAGAGAAGGTCAGGCAGAAGTTACATAAAAACGTGAAGGAAATTAGAAATGCAAACACATCACCAACGAATGAACTGGCCAGCCAGAAATGTGGCGATGCCTCAGTGAAGTCATTTGAATCAGTTATCAAGGACAATACAAATGTAATTAAATCAATTGAAAAAGAAAAACAAAAACTGCAGTCACCGCCATTCATGGGTCCTCTGACAAAAGAACAAACCGAACTGATAGAGCATTTCAAAGACACAGAGTCCAAACCTATTAGTTTGAGAACTAAGTCCACTTCGAAAAAAACAAGTGAATCTCCCAGTGTAGATCAGACCAAATTACCAATAGATAAACGCAGAGAAAAAGTACAGTCCAGTGTTGGCCAAACAAAAACGCAGTCCAGTTCGGACCACTGCAAGGATTCGCAAACAAAAACACCAAAAGTGTCAGTGCTAGAGTTGAAGCCAGACACGAAAGGCACGAAACCAACAGAACACAACTCAGTTCGGAGCCCAAGAAAAAAAGAAGACTGCGCACCACTGCTTTATGTCAAACCTAAAGAATTAACAACGAAACAAAAATCCAGAATTGAGAATGTAGAACGCGGAAAGTCCAAGAATCGAAACGAGTCTTTTGGAGCACACGACGCCAAACTAGAGATCGAAAACAAAGCCGATGTCGTGAACTTTGATAAGTGGTCCAAGATGTTGCTTCAGAGAGTTTCAAGATACCAGGAGCTGGTGGCACCACAAGCAAGCCGATCCAATGGGAAAACTCTGAACGCAGAAAAATTAACTGAAAATAAGTCGCCTTTTAAACTATCGCTTTCTTCGCCTCCCTCTACCAAAGAAACCTCACTCAGAGAACATGGAGATAAAATAGAGAAAAGTCCCAGAGCGGGAGTAGATGAGATACGATTAAAACAAACACAAGAGCTAAAGAAAGATATTCAGTCGAAATGGTCTCATGTGTTTAAAAGTAAACTTAATAGCAGTGGAAAATCGGATATTCCCAGCAAAATTAGCGTAAATGAAATTCAAAATAAATTCGAGCGCCAAAATTCAAAGTTTTTATCCGAAAGAGGCTTGAACAAAGAGAGCGTTATTAAAAGCACGCCCTTGGATACAAAACCAGTACCAAGTAAAAGATCCACCAATGAGGACATAAGTCAGTCTTCGTCACAGCAGTCTAAAGATAACATAGCCAAACAAAGCGTCAGGAAAGCAATACTAAATGACAGCTACCCTATTGAACCAGACAGTAAATGGAAGAAAATTCGTCAAGCAATTTTCAACGAGGATGTCAAAAAGTCCAAAAACGATGAAAACAATTTGCACGTTATTGATGCCGCGAAGAGAGTTAAGAATGGACTTACACTTCAAGAGCTCAACGTCAATCCGAAACAAATATCACCGAAGCCAGTTAAGATCGATAAAGAATCAGCCTCTAAAATTGATAAGACTTCTGTGAGTCATAACGACATTCAAGCAACCAAAGCCAAAACGCTGCCAATCAAACCAGCAGGTGTTTTACTTGGCAAGGACAGCAACTTTTGTAACGGCAGTAACCGTGGGACGAACGTCCTGGCAAAGTCTGAGACCTCTTTAGCTGAATTAAAATCTCAAAGGCCGCGATACCTAACAGAAAAGAACCAACCCGTGGAAGCCAAAGGTAGAAGCAAAGGGTCAGCTACGGCTCGATCGATGACCAGAAATGCCAGTTTCAAGAGTGCTAGTAGTTTGTCCCTGCAATCTGAACAAACAGATGCACCTAGGAATACATGTGATACTTGTTCCGGGAGACCCAGACCCAAGGCTGCTGCAGACGACTCTCGTGAAGGTCTCACCACAGTTGGTGAAGGTAAATGACAAACAGTTAGGGCTACTAAAAATATGGGGGGGAGGGGGGGATGCTGGAGACCTAAAAGGTGTGTGTGTGTGTGTGTGGGGGGGGGTCCTTAACATTTCATAACAACAACGTCTAAAACGTGAGCCACTCTGCTTATAAAATATGCACCAGAATGGTCGAAACGTTGTCACCCAAACAACAGTCCCGCCTTTCCACGCAGCTGGAGGGTTTACACCAGTGGTTCCCAAACATGTTTGTCTCGTAGACCCCTTGGGGCCTATATAGACCACACCTACAGAGGTCACGATATAGGCCACTTTGGGAATCACTGGTCAACACGAACGGTAAATAAACGCTATAGTTTGGGATCAGCAGCATCGCATTGTCTGTCACGATGTAGTACTGTGTGCAGCAAGCTGCCGGCTCAAGATTTGTCTTCAGGTCTAGCCCACGAAGCCTTTCCAGAGTTATGGTTTATCACGCTACCCTGCCTCACCGTGGCGCCCAGGTGGAAACGGTCGTGAGAGGGGACGGCTAGGCCAAAGGGTAGCACAACAAGGCTCCCGCGGGGAGTGCCTAAGAGGGTGCAAGTGCATCATCATTGCACTGTGCGGGGATGGAAAAGAGCTCCCTCAGCGATCTGTCAACGTCCAGGCGTCGGTCCTCAAGGGGGGCGTTACATGGATGGTGTGTCCCGCACGGTTAGCCTGATAGATCAAGGAAAATGACGGGGGCTGATCGCAAACTATAGCGTTTATTTACCGTTCGTGTTGACCAGTGATTCCCAAAGTGGCCTATACCAGAGTTATGGTTTATCACGCTGCCCTGCCTCACCGTGGCGCCCAGGTGGAAACGGTCGTGAGAGGGGACGGCTAGGCCAAAGGGTAGCACAACAAGGCTCCCGCGGGGAGTGCCTAAGAGGGTGCAAGTGCATCATCATTGCACTGTGCGGGGAAGGAAAAGAGCTCCCTCAGCGATCTGTCAACGTCCAGGCGTCGTCCCTCAAGGGGGGCGTTACATGGATGATGTGTCCCGCACGGTTAGCCTGATAGATCAAAGGAAAATGACGGGGGCCCCGGTGTACGCTGCCTCCGGCCGCGTCTCTAGTCCGCGTGTCCGTGCCACTGGAAGTGAATGCAAAACTAAACTTCGAGTTTAACCCCGAGTCTGAACCCCTGCGAGGTGTACACCGTTCATTCAGGCCGGTAAAAGAGAGCTCTTGTTCGCTGGCCTTAGGGTTCCAAGTGCGACTGCACAACTCCACACATGACAATGTCTAATGGTTTCTCTCTGACAAGGTTCAGACTCGTGTTTCTTGTCCGTTGATATCCAGACCAAGAGTAACGAGCTCCTCCTCCTGTCAGCTTTCTGCTTTAGGTGCCACTTAACTCGCCTTTGTATCTACCCCTGTGGGTATCTTCACCTCACCCTTAGTTTGTTGAACCGTTGTGGCACCCCACAAGATCTGTCTACAATCGCTCTCCGTCTTTTGCCTTGGATAGAATCTATTTTAATAACACGCAGTTTTCTCTATTGCAGTGGACGTGAGTCTAACCTTGAAGCAGCTGCAAGGCACGCTAGACAAACAAAAGCAAATACTTCAAGATTATGAGAAAAATGTTGAAAAGTACGAGCTCGCCTTGAAGAGATACAAAGCCATGCTGTCACTTGCTCAAAAGTGTAGGCCGGAAATCAACGAAACAAAGAAAGTGAAAAAATGATCAAGTTGAAAACGAGGCTACGTTACAAATTATCATTTAGAATGGAGGACCATGATGGGGGGGGGGGGGGAGAGCTCATTCATCTTACCATCACATTGAACACACAATACAAGATTAGTGAGAACATTAGCAAAGAGTGGTGGATCAAAAAGTTTGTTTGTGAGCTGATGAAAAGAAGCCAGAACTTTCTTTGCTGAATGGTGCACATATGCAGTGGTATGATTGTTACAGAAGACATCATTGAAAAACATTTTTTTTTTTTCTGATCAATAAAAGGTGCAAACTACATCAAAGAAAAGACAACTATTTTTTTGTGTTCACTTTGTACATCATTTTACTGTCTTAATCACTGACATATATTTTTCAATAAAGTAAAAAAAAAGATACGTATTTTTTTTTGCTTATTTGACAATACAAATCAGTCTGGAAATGAGCATGAAATAAAAAGCAAATAACTTCAGTTTTGCACAAATGAGTTTACAATAGTAAACAAATAAAATACATGCATCCATGATACCCTTACAGAAATAATTAAAGCAGTTGTGGGAAAACATTTGTACAGGAGTTTTTAAAGAAAAACAATACATACACTATTTAAAAGTTACAGTTGGGATTGAACCACTCATTGAAATAACAACAGCAGCAGTATATATTACTATGCTTGTAAAAATGTGTTCTGGCAGTTGCTGAATGTCTCTAAGATGTACTTGCTACAACACAGTAATCCATGTCCTAACAAAAGCAGCAGTAAGTGATGGTTATAAAACATGTATGATACAATAAATCAATGTCCAAGCTGTAGTGTACTAGTTGACTCTGAAACTGTAATTACTCACCATGTACCAGGGACAACTAAGCACTTTAAATGTTCAAAACTACATTAGTTCATTTTTCCCAAATCAATCTTTTTTTTGTTTTGTTTATTGGACCAAATAAGTTTTTGTCAATGCAAAGCACAAATGTTTATTGGACCAAATAAGTTTTTGTCAATGCAAAGCACAAATGTTTATTGGACCAAATAAGTTTTTGTCAATGCAAAGCACAAATGTTTATTGGACCAAATAAGTTTTTGTCAATGCAAAGCACAAATGTTTATTGGACCAAATAAGTTTTTGTCAATGCAAAGCACAAATGTTTATTGGACCAAATAAGTTTTTGTCAATGCAAAGCACAAATGTTTATTGGACCAAATAAGTTTTTGTCAATGCAAAGCACAAATGTTTATTGGTACAAATAAGTTTTTGTCAATGCAAAGCACAAATGTTTATTGGACCAAATAAGTTTTTGTCAATGCAAAGCACAAATGTTTATTGGTACAAATAAGATTTTGTCAATGCAAAGCACAAATGTTTATTGTGACCAAATAAGTTTTTGTCAATGCAAAGCACAAATGTTTATTGGTACAAAAAGATACTTCCTTTTTTTTCCCAAAACACTGCATTGCACTATTAGGTGCAAAGACTCATGATCATGGACACTGTTACATCTAGAAATGTGAAGATGAAAAGTGTTGTGGAGTGTTATCACATGGTATGTTTCTTGAAGTTCCTCCAAAAATCAACAGCATAAAGCCTATCAAATATTTTAGCCTCTTGAAGCAGGAATATCAGGGAAACAAGATATCATGAGCCAAGAGTTATTTGTGAGGCTTTAGGTAGGTCAATACATTTTTTCCCCCCAAGTGCTTCTGCACTATTGAATTTGTAGAACTTAGAAAAAAACAAACAACAAAACTTAAGAACTAAGATCTATAGTTCAGCATTTCCAATGAACTGGCAGGACATGCAAGATGAAAGTGGTGGGCAGGTAGCTGGCAAGGAATAGGAAAAGTGGGCTCAAGTTTATACATTTTTAAAGAACTGCTTTTGGGACATCTTGCTACTTTGTAACAAGAGAATATTGTGATGAATGTGAGATCAAATCAACAGACACAGCCAGTGCGGGTAAAGCTAGTATATAATGTGATGAATCTGAGATCAAATCAACAGACACAGCCAGTGGGTAAAGCTAGTATGCATTGTGATGAATCTGAGATCAAATCAGCAGACACAGCCAGTGGGTAAAGCTAGTATACATATAAAATGTTGACATCTGGAACAAAGTGACGTGGAGGTAAAGCACCAGTTGCCAAACTAAAGATATAAATCCTAGGAGTTTTGTTAACTACCAAGTGCCACAAGCAACTTGACAGCTTTTGTTCTTCTGACCACTCTTACATCAAGAACCTAAACATAAAAGCTAATCATTGTCCATCCCTGACTCTCTAGAACGAAAGGACACTACTGCTCAGACAATGATCTGATAAAAGGGACGACAACTCAACATAAAAAAAAACTTTTTTTTTTCTTTTTAAGTCCAAAAAGAGGGCTAAGCAGAGATAGCAGGGAGCAGATTGGGGAAAAACAACAACAATAAGAGCATAGAAACAGTTGATATCAAAGAGAAGCTCTTGTATTGTAACCCCACCTCCCTTCCTCCCATTCACGATACTGGTGACTTTTTGAACAATCCTAAGTGATAACAGAGATTCATGTATGCAGTGGGATACTTATATCCAGTTGAGATTGGTAGAAGAAGATGCAGATAGAGCATATATTTAATATTCTATTAACTCTCCTACAATGATGCCTAGAGAAAACATTTCTAGACATACTTCCACAACTAGATAGGCATTAATGCAGTCAAAGGACATTCTCAGTGTATATAATGGGATAAAAGGAAGTTGTATTTTATTACTGTACAAAAAAAAAAAAAGCTAACATTTCAAAAAATCGATTTAAAAATATTGAAACTACAAAAATTATACAATTTTTAAGCATGACAAAAATCTTACATTATTTCCGATGCCTTAAATAGCAGAACAGAACAATTTCACTTTTTTTTTTCAATTTTCTTTGATGTTTTCCAAAATTTTCTAGCCATTGTACCTCCTCCATCTTAGATAACCTTTCATTGCTCTAAGCCACAATTTTTTTTTTTTAGCAATGTGAATGAGAACATTTAAAAACAAAAATTAATAAAACAATATGATTTAGAACATGAAGGTGATGATAATCCCATGCATTCATTTTAATTCTATATTTTGTTTAAAGACTTGATCGTTGTCACATACAGTCATATAATTCTATATTTATTTAAAGACTATCTGATTTGGTCAACTGGTAACTGTTTCAAAATCATTTGAAATTTTAAAAATTCAGGTGTTCTTAAAAACAAATACCTTTAAGCTCTTGACCTTTGAATTAGACAAATACTAAAACAAAGTATAAAGAAACACTAAATTCTTGACTAGTACAAAGCTAAAGAGAATATACAAATCATACATCAAAATGAGCAAACAAACTAAAATACAAAAGAAAATTAAACTTTTTTTAGCTTTGATGCTGCCCCTTTATCCAGAAACCAGATTACTTCCCCTTTAGCAGGACGAACTCTAGCTGCAGGAAGAAGTTCACCTGAAGTATCCTCTAAAACTTTCTAAAATGATACAAGATAAAAAAAGGCAAAAACATTTTAACTATTGAATTATAGACATTGTTTGATTTATCATAAAAAAAAAAAAAAAGAAAAGAAATATTTTTGATGAAAAAAAATAAATTTAACTGTGATTAATTTCTTTCTTACTTTATGAGCTGTTTAGAGGGCATGTAAAATTCCAGTACTTTACAAACTACTTTATGTTCAAAGAATGTTGAAGCACTTACTTGTACTATATCAGCTTTAGCTGAACCACACGATGCAAAAACTGCACATTTGGCATTGTTGATAGTTGGGAATGTTAGTGTCACTCTCTTAGGTGGAGGTTTGGGGGAGTCACTGATAGCAGCAGCTATTTGATTGGTTTCCTATATAAATATTTACAAAAAATGAATTGAAGCAACTATAAGGTATAAATAGAGATATATGTGTAAGAGAAAAAAGAAAGATAAAAAAAGCTTTCATGTCATACCAACTTGTAGGTGATTTTTACAAAGCAATACAGATTTGATATTTGAAGCACAATCAAGATGACGGTAAGTTATATTACAATAGTGCTTTTTGACTGATCAATGTCAATGGTGACTTATTATAATAGTAATTGTGATGTAAAAAAATAACTATGAGTGTCTTTGGGTTATTGAAAAGTGATAGTGGTGTGGACATCAGAAACTATAAATACAAACTAGCAATAGCCTCAATCGCTTGACGCTTCCCTGAATGTGGTAAGTGTGAAAATTTCAAGATTTAAAATATGTAGTCTGTACTATATTTACATTTCTACAAATATAACAAGAACCTCTTTTTAATTATTTTTTTTTTAATGTGTAAAAATATGCTTTTTTTTTTTTAAAGAAAATAAATGTTACTGGTAAACAGTAGCTATACATAAGAAAATATAAAAAAATATTTATTTTGAGAAATGATAAAACCTTAAACATAAATGATAAAAAAATTATTAACCTACATTTTATTACTAATCTTAGTAAACACTATATAAGCCTTTTAATTATTGTTTAAAAAAAAAGATGCTTTTGTATGAAAAAGTACTTTGCATAATTAATGTAAAAACAAAAGGGTTTCCTACAGATGACAAATAGTAGCAGCTGCATATGTTTTTAGCATGCTACAAAATATGATTGTTATCAGATGTTCAACATTGCTTATAGATTTTGGTATCTAATAAGACCTAAGGACCAAACAAGACAATATTGCCTTTTCCCCTTTCTGGGTGCACTAAAAATATATAAAATTAAATATAGTCATGATAATAATCATGATAATAATCATGATAATAATCAATATGGTTTGGAATAAAATATTAATTTAAAAAATAAAGTAGTTTTATTTGTATTTCATTGGAACGAAAAAAAGGAGAGGCATTTGATTTCATATTTTAGCAATTCAAATGTTTGAAAGATGTGAAAGCTTTTGTAAGACTTGCTAATAAATTTTGCCATAATAAAGATAATTTTACAAAATTAATTTCCCATATAAAAAAAACAACAACTAATTGTTTTTAAGCTAATCGCAACAAAAAATTAAACATATAGCTAACCTTGAGTAAAGGATGCCCAGGGAATAAAGAACATGTATGTCCATCAGGTCCCATGCCCAGCACCAGGACATCAAATCTTGGAACTGGATCAGTAGTAAATACAGAGTAGAGTTTCCTGACATAGTCTTCAGCAGCTTCCTCCACTGTTATAGACCAAAATAGGAGTCAGCATAAAGCTAACCATTTTGTTTTTAGTTTAACATTTTGAATTCTATACAAATAAAAGCATTATAAATTTACAATCTTACAAAAAGAAAAAAAAAAAGGACAGCATAAAATGCAATGGGCAGATTTTTTTTCTTTTGCACATTAGTTTGCAGAGAGTGTCATGAGGAAGATTCACACAATTAGTTGCTTAAACTAATATACTAGTTGAATTTTATTATGCCTAAACAGAGTTTTAAATAACAAAAATACAAACAAAGTGCTTAGTTTTTTTAGGTAATTCACTCAGCGATAAGGTAAGAAATGCTTTGCATATATGAGCAATTTGTTTGCTGACCTCATGTCACACAATTAAACTATATTTATAAAAAGAATATTACTTAAGTTTAAACGGGTACAAAAAAAAAGAATACAAAAAGTTTCTTCATTCAGAAAATTGCACCCGATCTGAAAATAGTCTTGTTTCTGAAATACTGTCAGTCTTTCACTCCACTTGTGTAATTACACTTTAACTTTTGAAAATATTCTCTTGTGACAAAGTGAGACCAGAATTGGGAGTTAATAAATGATATAATTTTTGTATAAAACTTGCTAAGTTTCAAATATATATAAAACTGACCAAGTTGAGATTGTAAACAAACCTGATATATCAGGATTTAGTGGGAACACATTCACCTCAGGAAGTGGCACTTTGGATAATAGGTTCTCCTTATAGATTGTAAACGTGCATTCTGGGTCATCAAAAGGCACATGTCTTTCATCGCAGAAGAAAACTCTCCACTTGGACCAATCTGTGTTGCACTTTGGTAAACCACTGCATAAAAATTTAGCAGCACTGCCTCCTGTCATTGATCATTTTATGCTTTATTAAACATTTTTACAGTCAATGTTTATAGAAGAAATTTTCATTAAAATCATATAAAATGAAAGAAAATAAATAACAATTACCAAGTCTGAGGATGTAACATGCCTCTACCACTTAGGACAGACAAGCATTATTGAATTAAACAGAATACCATTCGTCATTTATCAAATTTTGTTTGTGGAACACCTATTCAGGGTTCAGCGGAACACAGTTTGGGAAACAATGGCCTACTGATGCATTACTCTGTTTGAGCCAATAGTTTAAAAAAAAAATATGTATTCAATATTCATTATGCAAAAATAAAAATTAAGAAGATGATTTCATATGTCAGTAATGCCTTTTTTCTCTGGCCAGTACTAAACTGTTTTATATATGATATATAATTCAAATCTCGATCTAGATCTTCTTAAGTAGGTCTAGCTAGATTTTAGATCTATTTATCTTCTTGAATTAAACTTTTAATATATCTGTCTTCAAGGAAAAATCTAGTGCAGAACTAAATGCAAAAATTTGAAACTCTTTTTAGTAGCATTTAAGCTTGTTCTACTAGTGTTCATTTAGTTAATAATTTAATTTTTTAAAAATTGGTAATAAAACAAATGCAAATATATATAAGTCTTATTTTTAGACCTTTGCCACCCCATTTATCTGCAAGTCATATATCTCTTGAAGGTGTGCCCCTCAAGGTTGAAAATATGGTGCTTTTTTAATAAGTACTGTGTGTAGTTTGCATGACAAGCAACATTTACATCTAGAGTCTAGGATTTAGATAAAGATTTAAACCCAGAGCAGCCTGTAAGCAGGACATTAGTATGGTTTTAATAAGAAAATTAGCCTATAAATCTCATCATTAGTCTTTTACCTAGGGCTCATTGCCTGGTGTCTTTAAATCAATTCATCATATTTATATTATTTAATGATAATCATAAAAATCATTAGAATGATTAATCTAATTATATAATAATGTCATAAGAGTCTAGAATCTACTCCATTCTGTGTCTCTAGTATTAGTTTATAATATAGAGTATAGTTAGTAATAGTAGTAATTAAGTCAATTAAGAAGATTTGCGTTCATCATCTTTCCTTTGAGTTCCTCAGTAAAAACACACCACTCACCATGGTCTCTTGCTAGTTTTTTAATGGCTTCCCAGCTATTTCCTGAGGTGACTTTCCTGTCCTTTCAACTTCATCTAGTATACTGTGTCGCCATGTTTTTTTGGTCTTCAGCTACGACTACGTCTTTCTCTCTGGGGGTTCCACTCTACATTTACATTACAATTAAATAGATTCCAATTATAAATAGAATCTAGATCTACCTCTGTCTCTTAAGGCGGGCCCTCTTATATCAACCTCTTGTTTATAGTTTATTGTCACTGAGCTCCTTATAAAGTTTATTAGTCTAAAATTCTGGCTAGATCATAATCATTTTTAATGCCATTTTTGCTATCATCATAAATTCAATTGGTCATGATCATGGCCACTGTCACTGATCATGCTCAATCATGGTGACAATTGCCATTGCCATATCATCATGACCATAATCATTAGATTATGATTATTGGATGCTCATCATCATTCAGACATCATTCTCATTCATCTTCATCAACTTCATGATGATTGATTCATGAAATTCATTGCAATCACTGAATCAGGTTCATCATTGATTCATGAAGTTTGACATTGCACTTTTTTTTATTCAAGTTTCAAAATATTCTAAGAACTGTTTAATGTTTTAAATTACCTGAAAATCCCACAGTAAATAAGCCTTTACTTTCAATAGCTGCGTTGGCCTTAGTAACAACAAGTTGGCACAATTTTTGAGAAACCTCTTCTTCGGTACTGAAAACTTCGATTATGGGTGCAGCCATCTTGTTTACATAAAAAAAAAAAGAAAATTGGAACCTAACTACAGATCTAATATATCTATTTAAAAAAAAATGTACTCATAATAGTTTTTTCAATCATTAAAGAATTAAACAACTATAATTATTACTTTCATTTTAGAATACTTATACAATATAGATCTATTTTGTTAAAATAACTTATTGATCTAATGTAGTCTAGATTAGATTAGTATAATTTTGTCTGATTTCGAGATCTTTATTTTTATGCTAACGAAAATGCTAATTTTTATTTCAGAAACGGAAGGGATAAGGGGGAGGAATAAAAGTAAACATAGATATAAACAATCACAATATCATTATGTCGGTATTAGGAGAAAAACCTTTAGATCACGAAAACAGAGATGCAATAGCGCGTGGACTAGTAGATTTATTAAAACCAGCTGTAGATGAAATAGACGAGCGTGTAAAATGCGTTAGGTAGTGCTATTTTTAGATAAACTTATCATGACTTATGATTGAAAAAGCTATGCTATATAATATTATTCGACAATTAATTTTAGTTATTATTATACATTTTTTTTTATACTCAACTGATTTTTTAAAATAGTTATTAACTATTACATCATGATCTGTACTACTGTAGTGAAGTTCTAATGTTCATTTTTTTTTTTTTTTTTTTAAAGATCTGACATTGACATTAATGTAGTGACACCCTTTAACTTAATAATTTTCTGTCTTTGTACTTTGAAGTGACGATAAATGTATTGTATAGTTGTATAAATATAAGTGTAATCTATACTAAAAGTATAAGATTTTTTCTTGTGAAAATATTGTGTGTAAATGTAACACCATTAGTAAAATCACTAAATTTAGAAAGCCTTCAGGACAGAAGACTCAAAAGTAAAGTAGCAATTATACATAAAACACTGAACCATAATCTTCAAATACAAAAACAAAATTTAATAAAATACTCTGAAAGACACAAAAATAAAGGCACATTCCTCGTTCCATATGCTAGGACATTGTACAAATACTCCTTCTTCCCTAGTGCTATTAGAGCATGGAATGGGTTGCCTGAGCTAGCCAGAAAAACCAGTGACTTGGCAGAATTTAAGTCATTGGTTAAAATGCATGACTAAATGCATGACGCGTAGGACGTAATCATCTTCTTTTTTGAAGTAACGTCTGTATTGTATAAGATAAGATAAGATAAATGTGGGGGCATATTGTATAGGGACGTAGAAGGGGAAAATTTTGTGCATACTCTATTCTATATAATATTAATAGAGGGTTGCAGGCCCTTTTTTTTGTGTGATGAAAGAGACAAAAAAAAAAAAGGACATAGAATTTGAGGGCTAGAAAATAAGAGTGGAGAGCGTTGTAATGCACACTTCTAATATTCCAACAATACAATTATAATTAAAACTATTATTAGCATGGGTATCAGCTAGTATGATATATATACTCTAATTCTATAAATCAAATAAGAACATAAAACGAAAATGTTATTTAACCTTGGTTAGGCCAATAATAGAATATGCATCCTCTGTTTGGGACCCCTCAACTCAAGAAAACATTAAGAAACTGGAACAGACACAAAATAGAGTATTGAGATTCATAACAAACGAATATTCACATTTGACTAGAGTAACACCTTTAGTAAAATCACTAAATTTGGAAAGCCTTCAGGACAGAAGACTCAAAAGTAAAGCAGCAATTATACATAAAACACTGAACCATAATCTTCAAATACAAAAACAAAATTTAATAAAATACTCTGAAAGACACAAAGATAAAGGCACATTCCTCGTTCCATATGCTAGGAAAAAATATTTGTACAAATGCTACTTCTTCCCTAGCGCTATTAGAGCATGGAATGGGTTACCTGAGCTAGCCAGGAAAACCAGTAACTTGGCAGAAATTAGGTCATTGGTTAATATGCATGACTGAATGCATGACGCTTAGGAAGTAATCGTCTTCTTTTTTGAAGTAACATCTGTATTATATAAGATAAGATAAGTTACTTGAATTGATTTACATTTATGTAATACAATTGAATTATATACAAAACAAAAAAGTTAACCAATTACAATCTTTAATTTTATTCACCAAAATTAGATCTAGATGGTTTTGGAATTTAAGAAAGTGTGACAGATTTTCATTTGTAGTAAATTAAACCATTTTGGAAGATCACATTTTGCCTATATCTATTATCATTATCTAGATTTATATCTAGCATACATACTAGTTGGCTAGATAAGTATATTATTTTATTTTGAAATCAAAATCTATTATCTAGATGAGATTATGATCTAGCTCTTTATTATAAGATAAACTAGATTCTTATACCTTAAATTATCATAGAATATCTACAGCTAATTGAGCTATTTACTATACCAGTGATTCCCATCCGAAAGATCCTAATAGATGTGGCAATATTAGCTCAATACACATCAATAAAACATGTAGAAAAGCTAGAACCATAATCATGCCATAAACATTATTTGTGAGAATGTTTAAAAGAATTGTAGACAGACAATCAGTATTAAGCCTCAGTCTTTAGCATTTTTTTATTGATATAATGTTAATGTGCATGGCTTCTGTGAGGAGGCGTCCCGAGACATGACGTTAAACTGCGCTCCTCTTTCCTTAGCACTTTTGGAGCTCAAAAGTGCCCTACTTCTTTTCTATCATTGTGTCTGCCTCCTCTTTTCCTCAGTCTGCCTTCATTGATCATCACTCTGTCTCCTTATCTCTGAAATCTCACTACGTCCTAGACCAGTCCGTTTGCTGTGGACTGCTACAGGTAAGGGGGGATAAAGAGATCCTGGTGTTTGAGTGGTGGCTATCTGAGGATAAACCACCACAACACAATACTTTGGCTCCAAGTTCCCCTAGACCTGAGGCCCAGATGGCCCGCTCTGGGTCAACCGGCTGGTCATGCCGAGCTACCCGCATAGGTCGAAGACCTATGCTGGAGAGCGGTGGCTGGAGGGCCAATCAGGGAGCTGCTGTATCGGACACATGTCCGATGCAGCAGCTGACTGAGTATAGCACCTTTGTAGCCCTGGTGGGCTCATTCTGGACTTCCGAATGACCTGTCCCCTTGTTGGACTCTGTGGCAGGTGGGGAGCACAGGTGCCGAACTAACAAGAATATATATGGACAAAAAACCCCCCAATAAACTACTTGCCCCAGATTTAAGTCTGAGCAAGAGACGCCGTATTGAGGCAAAAAAAGCTGTACTACCTGGCCATCATTTTTGGTGGTCAGGTGCACAGAGTAGGGGAAAAGCCTGACAAAGCTGAGGGTGAGGAGGTCAAAACCGCCACTATTATCCTCACATTCGGAACTAGGACACTGCCAGAGTATGTGAAGGCAGGATACCTACGAGTTCCAGTGAGGCCCTACATAACTAACCCCATGAGGTGCTTCAGTGCCAGGGTTATGGGCACAACATGGCAGTCTGCAAGAGGAACACTGTGTGTGCCAGATGTGCTGGAGAGGGTCATGAGGACAAGAGCTGCACAGCCCAGTTCAAAGGCCCAAACTGTCACGCTGGCCACTCAGCCTACTCCAAGGACTGCCCTGTGTGGAAACAGGAGGTTGCCGTGCAGGAGTACAAGGCAAGAAATGGATGTACCTTCAGCCAGGCGAAATCGACTGTATTGGCCCTACCCAAGGGCCAATTTGGCTTGACAAAGACCTATGCCCAGGCTGTTGCTAAGATAGCAAGATACATAGCCACACAGACGGACATATTGACCCCACCACCCCCTCCTCCTCCAACCCAGAAGAAAACACCACCAAAGAACACACCTCCGAAGAAACAAGAAAGCCCTGTTGTCATGCTAAAGAACAGGTTCTCTGTGCTCGCTGATGAGAGCATGGAGACTGAGCAGCATGTCAAAACCAACACTCTGGGAGAACCCGGAGACATCATGTCTGACACAGAGAACCCAGCCAGACACCCCAACCTCTACCAAATTAGAGGTTGACCAACTCCCAAAGGGGAGAAATCAAAGCGGAGAGGATGCCCGAGGTGAGAGAGGAGGAAATAACCTCCGCTCTAACCAGAGGGATCTCCCCTCTCCAGAGAGAAAGACTTCCCCCAAAAGGGGGTTGTCCTCCTCTCCATTCAAACCCAAGAATAAAAATACCAAGGTCGCTGGAATAAAGGGAAACCCCTCCGGGGGCCTCCCAAGGCCAAATAGCTCCAAGTAGGTCATTTAGAATAAGCCATGGATTCCAGAATTGTACAGTGGAATTGTAGAGGCCTCAAGGCCAATTATGAGGAAATGCAGCTACTGATGGATTCTGAGACTCCTGTAGCTGTCTGCTTACAGGAAACATTTCTGAAAGATAGCATCAGTTTCCGAAGCTACAGTGCTTACTGCAAGAATGTTGAGGATGCAGAGAGAGCATCAGGTGGAGTCTGTATCCTTGTGAAGGACAGCATCCCCCATGAGAGGGTAGAACTACAGACCACACTACAGGCCGTAGCAGCTAGGATAACCCTTCACAAGGTTATCACTTGCTGCAGCCTGTATCTACCATCACGCGCTCCATTAGACCCAACAGACATGGAGGACCTATTGAAACAACTCCCCCGGCCTTATATAATACTTGGGGATTTCAATGCCCATAACACCATGTGGGGATCCAACAATACCGACACAAGAGGTCGTATGCTGGAGGATATCTTCCTCCAACATGATTTATGCATACTTAATGATGCATCACCGACCTACTTGCACCCAGGAACTGGATCTCTCACATGCATTGACCTCACCGTATGCGTCCCTGGACTTCTGGACGACTTTAAATGGTCAGTTAGCAATGATCTACGGGGAAGTGATCACTTCCCAATCATCATTACTAACAATCTCCCCTCATTGGGACGACCTCAGCGGTGGAAACTGAATAAGGCCGATTGGGAACAATTCCAATAAAGATGCTCCGAGGATATCACAGAAAATATCCTTGATGAACAGAACCCAGCTGATACCTTTGCTAGCAAGCTACTAAGTATAGCCAGGAAAGTTGTCCCCCTAACCTCCGCAAATCCAAATTGGCCTAGCAAACCATGATTTGATACAGCTTGCAAAAGTGCTATTGGCGATAGGAAAAAACGACTGGCTGCATTTATAAAGAATCCTTCCCAGGAAAACCTAAAGCTATTCAGGATAGCTAGAGCAAAGGCTAGACAAACCATACGGTCAGCCAAAAGGAATTCCTGGAGAAGTTTTGTCGGCAGTCTGGATGCCAAAACTTCTGCTAGAGCGGTTTGGAAGGCAGTAAGGCGAATCAAAGGGAAAGAATCAAATGCAATAGGGCATCTGAAAAACCAAGGACGAACTGTCACGTCCCCCAGAGAAATAGCTGACTGCCTTGCATCCTCAATAGCAGAAAAGTCATCCACTGCACACTACACACCAGAGTTCCAAAAAGTCAAAACCAGGGAGGAAAGACACCCCATTGATTTCAGGTCAGAGAACAATGAAGACTACAACAAACCTTTCATGCTTGAGGAACTGAGGGAATCGCTGGACAAGTCACATGACACAGCGCCTGGAGAAGATAAAATCCATTACCAGTTCCTCAAGCACCTTCCCGAACCCTCATTGGCAGTCCTGCTAGGGACTGTGTGTGGCAAACAGGCCCTTTCCCAAACAGCTGGAGGAAAGCCACAGTTATACCGATACCTAAACCGGGAAAAGACGGCTCTGACCCAGCTAACTATCGACCAATAGCACTAACAAGCTGCATCTGCAAAACCATGGAAAGAATGATTAACAGTAGGCTGGTCTGGTACCTGGAGAGGAATAAAGTGATCTCCAACTACCAGTGTGGATTCCGACAGGGGCGGACAACAACTGACCACCTGGTAAGGCTGGAAGCTTATATTAGAAATGCATTACTCAGAAGAGAACATCTAGTAGCTGTATTCTTCGATATAGAAAAGGCCTATGACACAACCTGGAAACATGGCATTCTACATGACCCGGAGCTTATGGGGCTTAAGGGACACCTCTCCCGTAGACTCCCCGATGGCTGCTCCATCTTAACGGCCGAATTGCATGCAATATGGCTTGCACTTATGGCCGTCAAAGCATCAGAAAGGAGGAAATTTATAATCTGCTCCGACTCCAAATCTGCATTGCAAGCTTTGGGGCGGATGAAGACTGACATTCCATTGGTACATAAGAGCCTGAAGCTGTTGGACCAAATAACAGCAACCATAGGGATGTCACCTTCATCTGGGTCCCCTCCCATGTGGGCATTGAGGGAAACGAAGCCGCAGACAGAGAAGCAAAGAGAGCCCTAAATCATGCGGTGTGAGGAACCCAAATTCCCTGCTCGGACCTGAGACAAAGTATTGCCACTACCTATCAAGAGTGGCAGGACCGATGAGAGGCTGAGACTCACAATAAACTCAGGCAGATTGGGGCGGATGTCAGGTGGCGGCCCACATCTAAGGGTCTGACAAGGCGTGGTAGCACGACCATGTCCAGACTTAGGATTGGCCACACCTACATCACGCACTCTTTTGTGCTGAAGAAAGAAGAGCCCCCACTTTGTGAGTATTGTGACTCTAGCCTCACCGTGGAACATATCCTCATCGACTGCCTCAGATACCAGGATGTCAGGGAGAAATATTTTAGAGCCACTAATTTAAAAACACTATTCAATAATGTCGACCCTGGGAAGGTACTGGGCTTTATCCGGGAAGTGGGGTTGTCTACGAAGATCTGATTTATGAATTTGTAAACATGTACTATTTACATTAGATTTCTACCAAATTATTAAAATTTTACTACTTCTACTATTTTAACTGTGAATAGACCTTGATTTTAATGATTTGACTGTATGGAATTTGGCCCTTGTGTGGAGGGAGAGTGGCCCTTGAGGGACTGCAGGCAAGACATGGCCTAAATTGTGCAGATGTGCCCAAAATCAAAATAAATTCTGTGAGGAGAGTGGATGCCCTTAGAGGTCTTGTCATCATCACTATGCAAGATTTCAGGTTTTAAAGTGCATTGACTCTTTCTCTCCGCAATTATTTTCCACGTTCTAATGGAATTATTCATTTTACTCATTTTTGTGTCTCACTACCCTGTTATAATTTAAATTTAATAACTTTTTTTGTGTATGCAATCAGGAAATGTTATATTAGGTACATTTTTCTAAAATAATACATACTCTTTTTATATAAAACAAAAAAATAATTTAATTTAATAGGGTCAATTCAACATTGGTATGGAAAGAGAATGAGTTAAAACTTTGATATAAGAACAGCACATGGACACATTACAGCTAATTTATGAAAATGTGTATCTTTTGCTTTGTTATTGTACTAAGTGTTGTATGTTCCTACAGAAGTGAGAATGACTACATCCTCAAGTCCAAACCTAATTTAGGAAACATGGGATGGAAGTGGGGAGGATTGAGCAATCGACCAGGCAGCCTTCCTATGTATAATATAAGCTACAAATTAATATTAGCCACAAAAGGAATCTCATACAGTTACACTGCTGGTTAGAGAAGCAGATCCCATTTTAGTGTAAGAGAAACTGGTATAACAGTGAATACACTTTATTCCGTTTATCAGTAACCTTGAATACTCCCGTACAATAAGCCTAGTATAGTATTTCTAGTGTAGAGTATTTACGAAATATAGATCTACTTCCATAGGTTTGCTCATATTTTTTATTCTTCTTCTTAGGGAGAGTCAAGTGGAACTGAGACAGAAGATTGATTCCCTTTGTGAAGGTAAAACAAATCAAACAATACATTTAAAGCAAAGATTTAAGTTCCTATGATAGGAATAAAATATATATACATTTGCATTCTTTTATTTCCAAGGTGTGTTGGATATATCTGGAAAAATCAATATGGTTATATTATAGTTTAAATATCTAATTAATGGAATGACAGCATACACTAATATAGATGATACTTAATGAAAGAACACTTGTAAATCATAAGCTCAGTTATTGGTATTTCAATGTAGAATTATATCCTATTTTTTTATAACAGAAATTTACAAATGGTGAGATTTTATGTTAAATAAATTAGGGGAGGTGGTGCAGTGGCTGAGTGGCTAAGTGCTTGGCTTCCAATCCTGTGGCCTTGGGTTCGAATCTCAGTGAAGACTGGGTTTTTGAATTTCTGGATTTTTAGGGCGTCCACCCTACTCTAATGGGCACCTAACTTAAGTTGGGGAAAGTAAAGGCGGTTGGTCATCATTAACCGCTGGCCAAAGAAACAGATGACCTTAACATCATCTGTCCTATTGATTGCAAGGTCTGAAAGAGGAACTTTAAAAAAAAATAAAATTAGGGGACAGTTTTTTTAATTACATTTTTTTTTTACAAAATGTTTTAGTTTATAAACTGAACCAGCTGTACATGAGTTAATGAACTGTTTAGGCCCAATAGTAAATTTAACTTGTTTGACTTACTTGTTTAGTATTTAAAAATTTGTTTAACATGCCATTTTTTGTGGAGTTGAGTTATACTTCAAAAAATTTGTTACAGATCTGAAGAAGATATCTGAAAATGATCCCGTTCCCATAGAACTTGAGCCATATGTAAAAAAATTGAATAGCTCACGAAGACGTGTTATGTTGGTCAATAGTATACTTCAAAATGTTCAGGTACAGAAATCCTACATTAAATGCAGTGTTTGTTTTGCTTATTTTACATTGTCATATTTCTTTCACAGAAGTAGATATTTATAATCTCACATTTAAACTGAGTAAACATTTCCATGTTTCTGTTTCTTCTTGATTGCTGTCTGAAATTGTGTATGGTACTTCAGTCATTACAGTAAATTAGAATGTAAACTAACCCAAGGATATGGCAGTTGTAAAATTGGAACAGCTGCACTGCCTAAATAATTGGCTTGTTGTTGATAATTACTAATGTTTGTAAAATATTTTACATGTTTCGGATGTTCCTTAAGAGTTGAAGATAGTTTACTTCCTAAGTCCAAACCTCCCGCATGATGACGGGGGATGAGAGTGGGCAGGATTTGAACCATCGATAAATCCGAACGACAGTCCAACGATCAAACCGATCGACCAGGCAGCCATCCTATGTATAATATAAGCTACGAAGGGAATCTTCTACAGTTACGCTGCTGGGTAGAAAAGTGTAGTCAAAAGTTGTTTCTTTTCCTTGTCTTTACTTCTTTTCCCTTGACAGTTATATGTGAAATAGTAATAGAGCTAAAAGGTCTCAAAAAAGTCTATGAATCTTGACATACATGATCAAAGATTTAAAACAAGGCTTATTTCTTTGACAGTTCTTCTAGCAAACAATCTCTTCATTTAAGTGACTACTTCCATCGGTCTGATCCCTTTTTACAAAGCTAATATCAGCTCACTCTGTCTGTTTGTATGGTAAAAAGTTTGTACATGTTATTACTCCCACACCTGATCTCGGATTAAGCTGAAATTTTGCACAATTATTTCTTTTACTTAACAACACAATTATCAATAAAAAAAATTTAATCCATTAGTTAATTACCTATTGGTAATTAATTACTTTTTTTGGTATTTTGAACAAGGGGAAGAAATCGTACTTGACAGATGTGGTGGTATAAGTTGAATTAGTTCCCTTGAGGACTCTTGTGCCCTGATTGAACTTTTTTTTTTATGCATTTAAAAAATCTATCATGTAAACATTCACCAAGATACCCCCTTCTTCCCTCCCCCTTTCACTACTGGTCCAGACATTGTGAAAGCTAAAAGCTAAACAAAATTAATTGGTAAAACCTTTTTCTAATCCCACAGATTTATTATGTCTAGGTGAATTATACATACAATTACATGAATCAACCAAACTAATGGATACAATTACACTTAATATAAGCTTGTTTTTTTTTTTATTATTATTTTTTATGTTTTTTTTTGTTTCTTAATTCTAATTGATGTAAATATTTTAAATATATATTAATCTCAATATTCCCCCTTTTTAAAATTTGTTTACATTGACTACATTTTCATTATGTATTTCAGGACAGACTGACTAAACTTCACAATAATATTTCTAAAGAAACTGCAAGGAGAAAAACCATGCTTGACCCATCGTCTCCATCACACCAGAAGTGATGTTAATAACTAGTTTTTCCCGTTTGTTGATTCTCCGCTTTCCACTTGTTGATTTTTTTTATGTATGTGACTGGATATAATTATATTGCTTGTCCTTAGGAATACTCCTTAGAGTTTGATTAGTAATGAAATGATAGCTTTTTAATTTCTAGTCATTCCTTAACTTACAAGTTTTGTTTTGAAAGTTATCCAAAGTTTATATACATATTACATATTAATTTACTGTATTAGATGTAACTGACAGCAGTCAATGTTTCTTATCTTCACTTTGTTTAGAAATACTTTTCTTTGCCCACATCTATTTCATTGCATTGCATATAAATCTTATCTTTTACTAGACAGATATTACCCGCTGCCCGCGGGTCTTAACTTGCATATTGCTGATGTTATCACTCATAAAGTGCATTAGAAACAATTAAAGAAAATAATAATGTTTAAGTAAAGCGAACGCATGAATTCATGAATACAAAAATATTATGAATAGAGATAAAAATATCTAATTGACCTGAATTCACGCGATATTAAGAATTGAGTTGCACTAATGTAAAAATGCTTTAGAAAAATAAATTTGAATGTTAATTTGATTAAAATATGAAATGAATGGTCTATAATTAGTATGTTCTCTTGTCAAAGTATAAAACTATTTTTGTGAAGAGAAGTTCTATCATCTTAGAGTTGAATGAGTGTTTTAGACCTAGGAATAGAGAGATGTGTAACCTTTCTAATGACATCAGGACTTCTAAAATTGCAGATATAAGGAACGAATTTATGTAAAAATGCTTTTGAAAAACACTTTGAAGCTTAATTTTATTAAATAATGAAATCAATAGACTATATTTTGTATTTTCATGTGTCAAAGTAAAAAACATTATGCGCAAAGTGTAGTTCTTAAATTAGATCTAGATCCTTTCGATCTTTTCATGTAAACATTGGTAAAAATAGCCTAGATCGATGAATTTATAATGCTTTCATAGAATTGGTCAACTTTTTTTTTGAGGGTCATAAGTTAGTTTTATGGCTACATAAACTACGGTCTAAGTTAGTACCCAAGGAACATTTCTGTCAAGTTTTATCAAGATTGGTCTAACGGTTTTGATTTCTATTCGTAACATACATACATACGCCTTACTTTCTTCTTTATAGTATAGATGATACAGAACTTACTTCAAAAAAGAAGATGATTTCATCCTACGACTCATGCAATGTTTTTATTGTTTGTGACACAAATGAAATTGAAAGGGTAAATGCCTCGAGATATTTTTGTCAAAGTGTTTTGAGATTTCTGCAAGGGTGATGATGTATTATTGTATTCTTTGTACAGACCTTTTTTGTTACTTGATTACAGTTATCTCCTCTTTCTTGTAAGAGTGTGAACAAACTTACCAAGTCTGTTATCTAAAATTTATTCTCGCTGTTACTCTGTGTAGGGTTTTTACTAAGTCAATTAGTTTCTGGTGTCACATTTAACAAAGAGGAACAGGTCATGGTTGCCTCTGACATTTGAACAGTAGTCTAGAGATTGTTCTCTCCCTACATAGAACTAGTGGCATGACAGTAGGATGTCTTACCTAAGTCCTGGATATAAAGATTGATGTTCAAAACTAGTGAAGGCTTTTTTTTTTTAACTTGTGATCTGAGTTATACCAGTGGGTTTTAAAAGATGTGTGTGTGAAGTTTTAACCTAAGTACTTTTTTTTTTATTATTCTCAAAAATTTGTCAATAGGATTAGTTAAAATTGCTTGAATTTTATTGCTGATATGAGCAAATCAATAAATATTTTACAATAATTTATATATTTGTTTACTTGTAAATGTTGTTATATAATGACATAATGTGTTGTGTGGTCTGTTCTCAAGTTTTTCAAGAATGTAGGAAATGTAGGAGCACTAATACATTGAGTGCTTCAAGTGTGGATATCTTTGAAAATTGTAACTTGAAATTTCTTGATCTCTGTGACTAGTTGAGAAGCCTTGCTTTGCTTTAAAAAAAAAAAAAACTCAATGAGGACCACATAAATGAAATGAATCTTCTAAACACAGAATATGTTTAAAATGTAATTTAGAAAACGCTTCAATGAAGTTTGGAAATTTTATTTCATATTGCTGTCACTAATTTCAACATTAGAAAATAAATGACCCTAAAAATGTTTAGCGAACACTTGATTAAAACATGACTGGAATGGTACTTACAAATAAAATACCTGAAATGAAGTGTAAAAGAAGACATGCCTGAATAGAAACTAATAGATACTTAAGTCCATTACTGAAATATAAAAACAAACTGTGGAAGTGGGCTATATGTACAGGGATTTAATTTACAGATGATTTCAAGGCTCAATTTTTCAGCCAAAAAAAAAAATGGACAAATATGTTTAAACAAAAAAAATTTGTGGAGCTTAAAAATCAATAAAAGAAATTTGTAATATTTGGAAAATTAAATGCAATGTTTTGTTTGATAATATACATATCACTGCCATCTTATTCAACCATATTAACTGACAAGACTCTTTGGCTTGGAAGCCTAATTTTTTTTTTACTCCATAGCAATATGAAAGAAAATTTTCTGTTAGTGTTTTTAAATCAGCTAATATTTAATAAACATAGAGAAATAAACAATAATTACTGGACAGCAAGACAGTTTCACCAAACAATAGACAGAGATTTCTCTAAAAAATAAACTTTGGTACCTGTTTTAATAAATAGCACAGTAGTTGGATCATTCCTGAAAGATTTCATCCAAGTAGCTTTTACCGTTAGAAATTTAAACAAATATTTAGAATCTTTTTTTTTTTTTTTGTTTCCTATGAAAAAATCAAAGCTATGTTAGGCACCCAACTCCCTTTTTCAACCCTATCATTCAGCTGTAGTTCATAACTTTAAAAAAATTAAATAATAGTCTGACAATCATCAGTTGTGGCACAATAAAAGCCGAATTCTGTTGAAACTGGATCTATGACAATTGTTTTTAATACTCTGATAATATAGCAGCTTTGACTATGATGTTATCTTTGCTTATTGGCTGTATTGATATATTAACTTAATTAAGACTGATGTTTTATGGATTTAAAGTTGTCTTAGACTTTCATTTGTGTCTCAATTTCAAATTTGAATAGAAACACATTTTGGTTTTAAATTTTCTAACAAGGAAATAAGACAAAGACTCAAACTCTTATAAAACAGGAACACACAGAAGATGATACAATTTCTCTAAATAGTACAAAATCATAAAAAAAATGAACAAAACTTTATACTGCAGCGAAAAAATCTGAACCATTTATTGAACATAAATTATATTTTATTTCTTCCTACCCAGCATTGAAACAAATAATAGCCTGTAATGATAGTTTGAACTAAGAACCTTTGTTTATATTTTTTCTGTTTCAATTGTTCCCATGAGGAGACTACATAGAGAAAGTAAAACATCAACACAGACAGGGACAAACCAATTCTACGCATGGTAATCACAACATTGAACCCAAGAGGCATGACATCACAGTACAATGTGTTGCTAGAGATTATGTACAATATGGTAATGGAGACAGATCATGACGTGTGAAACCCTCAACAAATGAAATAGCGTCAATATACTCAAGTAGAATGTGACTGAAGTCATCAGTAATACTTAAAGCCCTACTTTTGTACACATTATTAAATGCAGCAATACGACTTTTGTCACAAATGTTGTCACAAATGATACAAAATTGACATTTCCATCAACAAATGTGAAGCTCTCCACTAGCATGGGATTAATGTTAATTTGAAACTCATGCAACAATAAAAAAAAAAGGTTGGTCATTTAAAAAGAATATATAAGAATTATTGTATTCAGAAAATGTAAATGTATAAATATATATAATTTAAAGTGCCATTAATTATGGGTATATGTAAAACGAAAAATGACTTGAGTAAAGTTTTTAAGTATAACTTGGAAAGTTACTAATTACTGATAAAATATATAAGTGAATTAAACTGGCAATTGACAGAGCAAGAAAACAAAATCCCACATTGTACCAGAGTATATTAGCTAATTCAAAATTGAAAAAAAATAACAATGAGAACTGAATCTAACACAATCCAGTAATTGAAAAACATGAAAACAAAATGATACCAATGAATGGAGTGTATGCAGACAGTCTGAGTGATCTGATGCCAGAACAAAAAAACTAAAACAAAAAATACATCAATACAATTTACCACAAATTTTGAATGAATATTTTAAATCACACTTGATGAGCTAAAACATTGTCGACCAATTGTACAACAATGATTGGTCTACAATTTTCTATACAAGATATAACACCCTATCACCAAATGGAAGTCACAAGTTAAAAGTATGGACTTTTTAAGTTTGGAGAACTTAAGAGCAAATGAAAGAAGAACAACAAAATAGATTGAATATGAATTATATGAGGAATGGAACAAAAAACAAAAGATCATTAAGAGTTTTAACGAGGGAGAATAAATACAAAGTATTTGTCTGGGAAGTAAATAAATGTGTGTGTATAAAGGTCGTCTCAACGGAAAGAAATATAAATAGATTCCACTTGTGAAAACAAACTGAGGTGAAAATCTTGAGCAAGTTTTTCGAATCAGAAAAATTTTGAGAACAAATATAAAAATCACAACCAGTGGGTTATCTGTTCATGCCAAAAATTTCTTAAAGAAATATTTTTTCCTAAACATAAAATAGAATGGCCAAAACTTATCACTTCAACAGGAATGAAATGGAAATAACAAATTGAAAACAATCAACAAGCTTGAAAAACAAAACAAAAAATCTCCTATGACCTAATTAGGCAGAATGTAAAAGTCTTTCCTAAAACCTGGCCTCTTATCAAGATAAAATTCCTTGAATCCATGCCAACACAAAATGATACTGAAAGTTTGGGAACTAATCCAGAAAAAAAATTATCACAAAAAATTTCAGTAAAGATAAACAATATCAATTGATACAAATAAAATACAAGGAAAAATTTTATAAGACTAGATATTTCAAACAGAAGAAAATGCATTTTTTTTTTCTGTGTAGTGTAAACAAATATTTTCATTTGGTCTCAAAAAAAAGTTTCATTTCACTGTAAGATTTATAAAAAAAATCTGAAAAATAATGTCATGGACACTATGTCACTGGGATAAGATGAAGTCGCAGATCAAAGTTGTGGAACAACAAAAGAAGAAACAATGACCCAGATATCCCAAATATAAACCAAACAAAAAAAAATCAAATATTTTGACTCAATAAAAAGCATTAGTTAAAAAAAATATTTAAAAAATATCTATAACATAAAAAAAAAAAGATGTTTTAAAAGTTAAGTATTGTTAATTGGCATAATTCAAAGTTATCTAAACAATAATTGAAGGGCTGCATTGACAAGTTCTGTAAATAGCTATAAAGTTCTGGGAGACTAAGCCACAATGTATAGTATAAAATACAAGTAACTGATAAAGATGACTCACATTTGACTGGGGATTAAATCTTTAGCAAACAGAAATGTTTAGAACTTAAGATCTTCAACAAGCTACTGACATTAAAATTCACATTACTCACAGAAGTGGTTTATTTGATGTCACAAAACTGTCACAAATAAAATCAGTACAACACAGCCCTATACAACAATGTCATAAGACATTTGAAAAATACTAAAACTTTTTTTTTAATGCCAGATAATGGCATCTATTTTAATTCATGTTTTTGTTTCCTTTATACATTTGTTGTTATAAAAACATGAAATCCAATGGCAATGTTCAATGACAGGGTAGGTAAGTATGAACTAACTTTGACTTCACTAGTTTCTACCTTTTGACTCAAAACCAGGAGGAAGAAATGAGGGCAGATGTGGAGAATGCCAGCCTGGGAGAGAGGGGAGGACCATCACTGATTCTCTTTGTCTACTGGTAACTGTTCATGACCATGAATTTGTCCTGTTATATCCTGGCCAGGTGTCACAGGAGTCTCATCACCTCGGAAAAGTGGATTCTTCACCTCCATTTCTCCTGTCTGGAAATCAGAACAAAATCATTGAACACATACTAGTAACCTTACTTGTTAATGACATCAAACTATATTTCTACAGTCAAGTATCATACTATAATTAATATTTTCATTGAGAAACCATACATTTGGAACTAGATATTTCTGTTTTGCCAAATGCCAAGAACTGGTAGAGTACAGTAAGTCACTAATCTCAATGGACCCGGGTTTCAACTCTGCCCATCTCTATACCTGAGACTGTTCTATGGGAAGTTTTTTGAAATTCGATGTAATAATCTTTAAATCTGAAGGAACACCCAAAACATATAAATAGCAATAATGCAATGGCCTCTGTAGTGAGGATCTGAAGTTGAAATCTTAGTAAAAGGTTGGACTTTATTTTCTGACTAAAGAAAAGGACTTAGGGGTTTACATACAATTTTCTACGGTAAAGTAAAATGGTTTCCATACATTTTAAATATTAAAATTAATTTTTAAATATTTGATTTAAATTGAGAAAGTCTTGATAGTGAAATAGCTTCTTTTTTTTATTCAGGTGTCGAACTGCATATGGACATACTGCTTTCATTTTGTCCAAATGTTTCAATGCAGTCTCAACTTTTTTCTAAACTACTGCTCTCTTATCAGTCATGTACTAGATTATGTTTATATTAGTATGTGGATTATCTAATCTTATATATTACAGATGTTACTTTCAAAAAAAGAAGATAACTACGTCCTATGCATTAAGGGTATGTTGAACAGTGTCTTATCTTATATGATACAGACGTTACTTCAACAAAGAAGATGATTACAACCTACGCCTCATGCATTTAGTCATGCATGTCAAGCAATGACACAAACTCTGCCAAGTTCCTCTGAGGACTTAATTTTATTTTTTTTCATGATCTTGAGCAAACATTAAAAATACTAAATGAATATTTCCCAAGTCAAAGTTTTATTATTACCGGTGCTAAACCCGGACATTCATACACTGTGTAGTCTCCCTCTACATTGTCTTCCTCTGAGTCATCATCTGAGGCATCATGCTTCATGTCACCATTTGCTCTGAAAGATAGTTGGCAGTTATATAAAAATAAGAAAAAAGTGACAGATGCTTCTGCTAAATATTTAAAATTTTTATAATGATAATGCAATGTTTCATACATAAATTTTTGTTAATGCTCTATAGACTAAATAAATATTTGACTATTTCATTTTTTAGTGACTTAAAAAAAAAGGCTAATATTATTTAAAATCTCATCATAGGGCTTTACGTAAAACAAAGTCAAACTGAGACTTCTTTAAAATTTATTTTCTGAAATATATCCTTAGAAGCTACAACAAAGGATAATTATAGGACTAAAAAAAAAATCAAATGCAAAATTAACTAACTTAGTTAATCTCACTGTCGCAGTTATCTATGTAACTGTATAGTAGAATTATTTCTCTAATTGATAGTGCGGCGTTGATCACTATATTGATGACGTCATTACACTATTTCTTGTGTAGACTAGGGGAATAAATTTTTGTTGCTTGTCACAACTTCTAGTGACGTAAAGTAAGTGTGTGTGTGTGATTTGCGTCATTTATTGTCAAGTACAGTCTCTCCATCTTGTGCTGTATAGAGGCAAGACATGTTTTGAGAGCTCTTGAATTTCTACTTGGTTATTGTTACTGGATAGCCTTAACGGTTGCCTTGGACATTTTCTTGTTGGATTATCTTGACCCCTGTTTAGGGTGAGTTTTATTTTTCATTGTATAGTTTTTCTATTTGAATTCGTTCGTATTTGTAAGTCTATAATTAGACTAGATCTAGATGATTAGAAGAATCCTTTCTTTTATCTTCTATAGGGTTTTAGCGACAAGTTTAGGTTTTGGTCGTAGTCTCAGTTCAAGACTCTATTTCAAGTTTTAGCGTCAAGTCTAAGTAGTGATCTTAGCTTGGTGTCAAGTCTATGTGTAAGACTCAGTGTCGAGTCTTGGTGTCAAGACTTGTTTATCCATTCTCAATTTTATATATTGAGAGTACAACTTTAGGTCTACAGTCTACCGGACTGAGGTCTTCATCTCACTAATGTCAATTAGTCGTCTGGTGTTCAAGTTGACTTCTTCATGAGTCTGAGGTTCAAGATTCCAGACTGCGGGTTGCCTTGGTCAGACCTCATGTTGCAGTGTGAACTGTGAACTTTTGGAATTGTCGTCAGTGAACAGTATCGAATCTAGAGGCTAGATCTGTGTGGATTGTCAATTGTTGTGTTGGAGGTCTGTTTGAACAACTTGTGATGAATATGTTGGAGGTAATGATATTGTTCAAATAATGATCATTTATATGTCACAAAGAAAATAACTGGATCATGTTGGATTACATATATTACATATATATCTATTGATATTGATACTATTATTATCATTCATCATACATCAGATCATTTGTAAATATATCACTACAATAAATGTTTATTGTTATTTAACATCATACACTTAGTTTATTAATTTAATATACAACTGTATGTGTATGGTGTGCTTGTCAGGCTGAACTTGGGCCAAAATATTACAAGTTCAGAAAAGAATAACAATAACACACACTGAAATAAAACTGTGATAGGTACAAGAAAACACAAGAACCTGACACTCACTCATTTCATAGTAGAAAATAATAGTGAACAAAAAAAGTTAGAGCACACTTCTTAGGTTTAAAGCTCAAAGTAAAAGTCAAAACAGAATGTTTACAAAACAAAACAAAATCCTACTTTTCCATGGCTATCATCTGCTGCTTCTGATGTTGATAGTGATACATCTGGGCACTCTGTGCAAGTTTTCTGTCCCCAGGAGAAGGAATTCTCTCCTTTGTTGGTCCTGTAACTCCATATGCAGGATATTCAACATCACAAGCTGCTTTGGCACTCTTTCTGAACCTTTGAGGAAAAAAAATGAAATAGACATTCATAAGAGTACTTTAACATTTTAACATGATCTAATTCTTTAAATAACTATAGCATTTAAAATACATATAATACAGCTAATAGTTGTCCTATGAAAAAATAAAGTATAAAAACAACATTTAAAACAGAACAACAACCCAAAAACAACAACATTGAAATACTAAATGAATTATGGGGTATACAAAAAGTAAAAACAAACATAAGAACTTCATTGTTCCACTGACAATCAAATCATTAAATACAATTCAACTATCTCATGTAAACTTCACATGTAATGTTCAAGTGAAACTGGAATGTATATTTTGTTAGCTATAGTTATGTGTAATGCACAACCTGTAAGACACGCTTTTTCATGGGTAGATATAATTATTATTAAACAAGATCCCTAGAGAAGTCAGGTGCAGATGATGAGTGAGTGTCCATGTTTGTATTGGCTGAATAGATTTTGATGTAACCATGAGTACAATCATTGCAGTGTAGAGAATACAAGTGGGTGAACAAACAATGTAAGTCTGTTAACGTTAGAGACAAGTGAAAGAAAAATTTGTTTATTGTAGTTTTAAAGTGAGAAAAAATAGTGTGTTTAAAATGCTGGATATCTTGTAATTGTAATCATTTTGCTTCTATATACATCTTTATTCAAGTTGAAAGCTGTGTATATTTGTCAACAACAACTAACTTTATTTTGTTTAAAAAAGAAATTTTCAAGTTTATTTAGGAATTTAGTTGGACTATTGACCTGTCACCACATCAACATTGTCATTGAGTATTTTTTAAAATCATATATCAGATTAGATAAATTTTAATGTACATCAATCCTCACAGTTCCATGCTGGCCAGACTACAATTGAATCTTTTACAAAAGACAATAATTCAAATATTCTTCCAGGTAAAGAAACATGTTTAGATTAAAATCTATCAAATGAAAACTAAATTTGTCAGTCTAATTTGAAAGCAAATAATGTTAATCTATCAACACAAGCACGCCCAGGGACAAGTAGCAACCCGTCCTTGAAACATTTCTAGAAATAAAAACAAGAAAAAACTTTTAATGAACCTGTTTCACTCTCCAATGTACAAAACACAATTTCAACTTATTAATGAATAACAGCACAGCACACACACATTTTTGAGATGTCATAATTCTAAATCTTAGAAGGCAAGGTATATATCTATATAAAAAAAATGGAGTGTCACATTCATGAGTACATTCTGCACAGTGGCCTAAACTGAAACCTTAATTACCAAAAAAAAAAAAAAAAAGCAACTAGCATGACTAGTACATTGTTACAGTGTTAAGGAAGGGAACAAATGAGCTTGTTGCATTCCATTTAAAACATGTAGGATGGGTCAGTTTTTGTGAAAATACTTTCAAAAGGAATGGAAGGCTAGCAGAGTATTGAGGCTCAATTTCATAAACCGATTCAGTTGTTTCATTTTATTCATTATACTAGTTTAGCTTATCTGTTTCATGTCATTATACTACTATTAAGTGATGAATCTTGTTGGATTTATTCAAGAAAAAAAAAATCCTATTTCAACTTGTAAATATTTTCTTATGCACTATATTCATTAAGAAGTTTGCTAAAACCAATCATTACAACTGAGACATGTAAAACGCAAGGTAACATAAAGTTTATGAGTTGCCTAGAGTGTTTGTTGAAGGCTTGTTCATATGAAAATGATAAACTATTAAAGCATTAAAAAAACTTTTTTGTTGCAATTATAAACCTTTTCTAAGTTAGTTAGATCTTCCAGCTATATCCAAAGTATTTATTCAAAATTGAAAGCTAATTATCTTCTATTAGAGATATCTTCAATTATCTGCTATTTGAGATATCTTCAATTGAAGAACTTACCTCTCAAAACGTTCAAATTCTATTATACGAGAGACATTTACTTCAATAAAGATTGCCATTGCGTATTCAGTGTCAAATAAACAACACAGTAACTTTAACTAGATCTCTACCAGACAATAAGAGTCTCTTTTATTTAGTCCAGCAAGGAATCAGTCAGGATGGTTTGAGGCATTAACTTAAACATGCAACCAATACAAGGCGAAAACAAAACAAAGTTGCTGGAAAAGTTCCAAATGAAGGCAAGAAAACAATGCAAAGCTTACCAGGATCTGAAACAGATTTTAAAAAGAACAGGCTCCTTAAAAGACATTGTACAGCCAAACGTCTTAAGTCGTTTTTTTTAAATAATCCTTATACTAGGCCGATTATAATCAGATACCAAAAAAAAGTACATTTTCAAGATAAGGAATTATCTATAAATAAAGATTTAGATCTAGTTAACCTAGACAACAAAGCATTATTTTAACAACTTGAATCTTTGGGACACAAAATGAAACTATTGGAAGCAAATACCACTTCTACTAGTGTAACCTACAAACATGTTACCTAAATAGAAATAGATCTATCTGAAATGCTAACAATACCAAAAATTATTCTACAAACACAAAGTCACCGAAATCGAAAAGAGCAGAGGTGTAGAATGTCTGAAAAAAGGCAATGTATTGTGTTAGTTAGCCTTATTGATTGGCCAGATGTTGCAGTGGACAAGACATTACTTCATAGCTTAGTTCTATTGTGAACCAGATGGATGTTAGAGGGCAATCAATATCTTCTATCACATCTCATGAAATCACACCGAGATTTTTTAATCAGATTTATTCAAAGTAAGTCATGAGACCTTTCAAAATTTAAAAACAAATACAAGTCGGAAACGTAGAAAACATTAGCTTAAAAAAAAAATAATTTAAAAAAAAAAAAATACACATTGACACACATATACACAGGACTACATACCATATACTGTTAAAAAAACACAATAAAACTGTTTAAAAGGGAAATAACCAATTGATTTAAAAAAAAGAAAAGACCATTATGAGTTTTGTCCCCTTGCATTAAAAAAAAAGTACTTCTATTTGTTAGAGATTTTTTTTAAAAATCAGTGCTCCCATTTGATAGCAATCTAAAAAAAATCTGCCTGTGTAAAAGTTTGCAATTAGTAAAAAAAACCCACTCCAAACACACACACACAAATAGTCTACACATTTTTAGAGATTCACATAAAAACAGAAATAGATGTTATGAAATAGATGTTACGAAATGAATATTATGAAATAGATGCTCTGAAACCCAACAAGTGCCACACTGAAGATCAATAAGGTGCAGATATTACTTTTTGTAGTGGAAAAAATAAAAAGCTCTTGGATTAAGGTGTGTAATTAAAGTGTTGAAATCATGTACTAAAAATGCTAGAAAATTTTGATCATTAGAAAAAACCTTCTAATCGCACCTAATGAATAAATGGCAATGTCTAAAATTCTGAAGATTAAGGTTGAGTGCAGTGTTTCACATGACTATGCAAAACTCTATTGCGACCTGCATATTTCCCCACATCTTGTACAGACAATGCCACTGTCCGTCTATTTAAGTTTTCTTTCCGCCTGTCTTCAATAAATGTTGTTTATAATTTGTCACGTGGCCTTTGTGAGAGCTCTCCAACTAATGCAAAAAAAAAATTTCAACTAATTGACAGAAACATGCAACTTGAAAATATGAATTTAGCTTAGCTTGAGAAAGGTGGAGTGGTAACGCGCTTGACTTCCGAACCGGGGCACCTGACATTGTTTGGGGGGCAAGTAAAGACGGTTGGTCATTGTACTGGCCACAAGACATCCTCGTCAACCGTAGGCCACAGAAACAGATGACCTTTACATCATCTGCCCTAAAGACTGCAAGGTCTGAAAGGGGAACTTTTACTTTTTTTTTTGTGAGCTTGAGACAATGTCTAAAATGTGTTTGGTTTTCTTGAGATACAAAGTAGAGTCTTTATCATACACAATCACAATACATTCAAGTAGATGCCCTGGCTTACTGAAACTAGTAGAACTACACGACAAACACTAGCGCCTAGTTGATTCAGACATGTGTTCACCGTTTCTTCCCAAATCTCTAACAACCAGCATATCTTTAACTGCTTCATTTGTTGAGCCTTTTAATGCATTGAAGTAAATATAAACAAAATAAAAACAACAGTTATAGCATTGTTGATACTTATAATTAAAAAACGCTACATAACTCTGTATATTTCATTTTAAAAAGCTGATGTTTTATTTGAAATTCTAATAGGTACCATGTTATACAGTGTGTGTGTGTGTGTGTGTGTGTGTGTGTGTGTGTGTGTGTGTGTGTGTGTGTGTGTGTGTGTGTGTGTGTGTGTGTGTGTGTGTGTGTGTGTGTGTGTGTTTGTGTGTGTGTGTGTGTGTTTGTGTGTGTGTGTGTGTGCATGTTTCTGATGCAAACAGGAGTAAAATTAAGACAGATAAATAGTTTGTATGAACCAAATAGATTCTGATTGAACCACAAGTCCATCAGAAGTGAGGTAGCTGAGTGGAAGTAGATGTTGGAGACTACAAGCCAAAGATGAGTAGTTTCAAGGGAGCAGTCATTAGTGGAGATTATTCAAGGTATTACTATTATTTGTGTTGCTACATACAACTACATTGAAGTCAAAGATGTATATATCACTCACAATTATTCTCATTTTTGTTTAACAAGACGTTTGTTCAAGTTTTATTCTTGTTATGCATTCAAACTATAATATGCTTCAACAGTTTCGTTGGACTAGCTGTCTGGAGCTACAATTCAATGAGTGTGAATCAACATATAGACCAGGGGTGCGCAAATTATGGCTCACGGGCCACATGCGGGCTGCCGGAGTGTTTTATGCGGCCCGCGGACACCTACAAAAATAAGATGAGCCCACAATATAGACATATAAATATGCAAATATATTAAAATATCTATATAAATTATTGAAATTGTCTCATTATAAAAAGTTTCAAGTAAACGAAGATTAAGCTATACTTCAATACACTCAGTTTAAGTCACAATCTCAGGCCAGTATTTATTCAATGCTATGAAGAACTGAGTGTTGGGTATGCTTGGAACAAGATGGCAAGTGTAACAACAGAAAGAGCTCAAGCTTTGACTAAGAAAAACAGTTAGTTTGTTTGTTATTTTAAAGAATATGCCAACCATAAACTTTAACAGGAAGGTTTGCACAAAGCTGCATAAAATATCATATTATTGACCCATACATTATTGTGATCAAAGTTATCAGAGCTAGGAATCTTAACCACAGGCAGTTCCAACAAGTACTTGAAGATTTAGAAACAAAATATTCTGATGCATCCGTTGGCTTAGCATGGGCAAAATAATGAGAAGAATATAAAATCTCAAGGAAGAAATTTTTATGTTCCTTGAAGGACATTGACTGTGACTTTGTTACCAATATTTCTAATGAAGAGTGGAAAACAGAGATTTCATGTTTTCATGGCATCTATTGCACTGAGTTTTTTAAAATATGCAATGTAAGTGCAAGTTAAATGTTTTCAAACAAGGCTTTCCAATTTCTCCAGGCAAGCAAGTGAAAGTAGCTGAACTGTGAAACTATTTCTAGTGAAATGGTTAAAAGTAAAAGACTTGTTTTAGATTCCTTAATTATGGAATTTATAAAAGCAAATTTGAAGACGCCAAGAACGAGTTTTCAATACCGTCAGCTCACCATTAAACGCAGATACTGATTCACCTCCAAAGAACATAATTCTATGCAAACTATGACCTGAAAGAGAAGTTCCATTCAGCTCTTCCACTGGAGTTTAATGGGTGCCAGAAGCTGTATTTCCACACTTTGCTGCTTAAATTTCACAATATTTGGGTAAACATACATTTGTGAACAAACATTTTTTTGTGTGGAAACTAGAACAAGTGTAATCAAAGGTTGATGTTGACTGACTGTAATTTGACAGCAACTAGTTCCACAGTTCTGGAACATTACAAACGAGTGTAACCAGTTAAATACTTCAAACTAAGTGCGTACAAAGTCATACAGTATATCATAAAAATTCTATTTCCTACATAGATCACGCTCAATAGCAAGAATTACCAAATGTTTCAATCTATCTACGAGAATTGTTGACCTAAAGTAATTCTTCATTAGTTTGAAGCTTCTTTCACCACATTCCACAATTATGGGTATTGCATAATGCCGCTTTTTATAAGCGTGCGTAGGATTGGCGTTTTCCATATTGAATGACACCTCAAAATGACAATTTTTGTGTATATATTTCAGGAGATTTGTGTGAGTTTTCAAAAGATTTTAATAATTTCCTGACATTTTCAGGACTTTTTAGTATATTCTGCGATTTCAGGAGATTTCCAGTAGCTCCTGGTAAATCAGGAGGCCACAGGAAATCTGTTATAAGCTATAAAATGGTTTCATTTAATAATTTACACCTAGAATTAGCGCGGGCCCTATGAAAGTGCGGGGCCTAAGGTCGGCTCTGCAAAATAGCGGCAAATGCTATGCCATGGGTTGACTAGTGTTTAATAAAGGGATAGAATAGGGATAGAACAGAAAACCATTCTGACAAAACTCTTTACTTTAGAATAACAACAGGGTACCTAATGTTAAAAACTGGCCAGGTACTGGCGGGTCCTATGAAAGTGCGGGGCCTAAGGACGGGTCTGTAAAATAGTGGCGTAGGCTATGCCCTGGGTCAACTAGTGTTTAATAAAGGGATAGAATAGAAAACCATTCCGACAAAACTCTTTACCTTAGAATAACAACAGGGTACCAAATATTAAAAACTGGCCAGGTACAGATTTCAATGTACCTAGCACACTCCACCTTCCTAAGCTGTCTACTAAATAGGGATATTTGATGACATTTGATACAATGTAGAAAAGTTTGTTTATCATTACATTCTGAATAAAAATTATGCAGTAGTAAAAAATTGCAAAAATTGAATACAACTATAAGCAATCAGCCTATTTGTAGCAGCATTTATTAATTGAATCAATAAACCAAGAAATCCAACACCTTTGAAATGGTTAATTATCATAAGCTTAAATTAACTTTGATTACTTCCTACAATATACTCAATAAAATATATTGACCAAGACCACACCTGCTGTCAGAATGACTGTAACCATAAATGAATTTTGGTTCCAAGAGGTTCTCATCCTCTTTTAATAATGGAGCTGTGCCAAGGTCAGACTTGGACTTCTGCTGGTGTACACCACATACTTTACAAACATTGCACAGAGTTTTTAATAATCCACAGAAACACATGTCAACACTTCTGAAGTGATATTCAATATCCACAGTAACACATTATATGTCCACTTCTATAGTGATAGTCAATATCCACAGTAACATATTATATGTCCACTTCTATAGTATAGTGTAAAATGTTGTATGGTGACCTAAATAGTGACATTCAATAGTCACAAGAACATATATGGTGCCTTATATAGTGACATTGAATATTTACATTACATGTAAACCATGTTAAATACTGCTATGTAGTCCCGCAACAATACTAACAAGCTGTAATAATTGAGAACAATACCTTACTGATGCTGTTCAATACCAGTTCAAAGAAACCTATTTGCCTTCTTTTTTTTTATAAGGCACATTGTGGTAGAAAAAAGTCATGCTAAAAAAAAAAAACAAATCTAAAGGAAAACTGCAAAGTAGAGGCTCAATGAGTTCAGCAGTCAAAAGTCTGAATCGGTCAGGTGTGTTGATGTGAATATAATTAGATGGAAAAAAATGAAATGTTTTGACTTTGTTTTCTCAACAAGAAAATATATTTTTCTTTGAAGGTATTTTTTTCTTCAACAAAAAGTTGCAAAAGTCATTGTAACAGGTGCTAACAGCAAGACAAAGATACAAAATATTTTAAATAATTATGTAAGAATATAAAGTATATAAATTTAATCTCATTACCAAACTTCTTTTTTATTCAGTGTTTGCTTAGTAATTTTGACAAGGATTCTTATCTTATATTACAAATGTTACTTCAAAAGAGAAGATAATTACATACTACGGGTCTCCATGGATGTTAATCAGAGACTTCAACTCTGCTAAGTTGTGGGTTTTCCTGGCTGACTCAGGCAACCCATTTTATGCTCTAATGGCTCTAGGTAAGAAAGAGCACTAGTATGAATTAGTCCTAGCATATGGAATGATCCTTTCTCTTTGTTTCTTTGAGTATTTTTATTAGGTTTTGTTATTGTATTTGTAAATTATGGTTCAGTGTTGTATGTATTATTGCATTAAAGTATTGTAAGAATCCTGTTCTGCAGTGGGTCTGTGGCTGCTGACACCAGTGCACTATAAAGAGACTACATGAATGGAAGGTGAAAGGTAGAGGGAAAGTGTGTGATGATCAGTGGCGTAGCTAGAGTATATGATGCCTGGTGCGGTACCTCATCTTGATGCCCCCCCCCCCAATAAAAAAAAAACAACTAACTAATTAATAACATTGCAAAACCTTACTTTTTTTTTCAAAATAATATTTATTCATTAATCAAATATTAATTCTTTCATGACCTTAATGACCTTTCATTACCGCAGCATTATCATAGCCTTGACCCCTGCAGTCCATTATGTCTAAGCCATCCAAACACAATTTCTCTAGAATCATCTCAGCGAATCCAGCAGCATGCGTGTCATTTGTGTCGATGAAGTCAACAAAAGACTCACGAACCTGCACCTCGTCATTATCCATGACAACATACCATAAAATTTGGGAAATTTGATCCAGCTTTAATAAATTAATTTTTTATTTGTGGAGACATGTATATATTCGGCCTGGAACAAAGCTTAGTTCGAAGCACATGCTCCCTCAAGACAGGATCGTACTTTGATAGTAATTTTACTAACTCTCCAGGTTTTCGTCTCTTGTATAATCAAATCTTGGGCCTTGTTGTCAATATTGTTCCCTACTCTCAGGCGAACTTCAAGTTCCCTCCAAGCAAGCGATGACTGAATGTGAGCTCTGCTGGTCTCATGTTTTTCTATTTTCGGGGATAACCTCCACCACTCATTGAATCCATCTTTGGATATAAATGAAGATTTGCTACTTGACCTTGTTGAGAAGAGTGTGCAGGGGAAGCAAAATAATGATTCTTTTTTTTTTGGCGAATAACACATCCACTTTCTAAGATCTTTCTCGCCGTTTGACATTTGCCGGAAAAGCCTTTGAAAGCTTTCTAGTCTTTCCTTTTGCTGATTCTTGATGTCTATACGCCTCTCTGAATTGACTGTCCATACGCTGAACTGTTTCAGATCCTTGAGTGACAAGGTGTATGAGAATATTATCTGTGATGACATCACGCCAATCTCCAATGTCGTTCAGTCTAGAGTTTATTTCTGTATTGTTTACACTGTCTGATGGTTCAGCTTCTTCAGTATGAATTTTTGAGGACATGTTTGTGTGCTGTCCTTTAGTCTCTAGAACCTGCGGTATTGAAGTATTTTCTTCTTTTCACAATGTCGGCCTCATCATTTTTTCTGGATGCTAGGACAAATTTGTACAAATACTCCTTCTTCCCTAGTGCTATTAGAGCATGGAATGGGTTGCCTGAGCTAGCCAGAAAAACCAGTGACTTGGCAGAATTTAAGTCATTGGTTAATATGCATGACTAAATGCATGACGCGTAGGACGTAATCATCTTCTTTTTTGAAGTAACGTCTGTATTATATAAGATAAGATAAGAAGATAAGAATGATAACCGTCTTGCTTTGTTGCTTTTAATTGTTCAGTTAATTCATACCCATTAACAGCTCGCCTATAGTCAGTGGACTCTGGCAATGATGTGACTTGAAATTGTCTCGATGCTTCTTTAGACTTAAGAAATTTAAGAAACGCACCTCACTGCGGCCAAAGAAACTGCTTTATGCGGATGACATTGTCCTCTGGTCAACCAGCAAGAAAGCCAACCAAATACAGGCGGCATTACAAGCAGACCTCCAAACCATCTCCTCGTATTGCGACAAATGACAGATTCAGGTAAACGTGGCCAAAACGACCTGGTCCCTGTTCAGCCTAGGGATGGACATTCTTAAGGCTCTATTCGAGCTTCAACTTGGTGGGCTGCGAATCCAACGTGAAAACACGCCAAATATCTAGGGGTAACCCTGGATAGAAAGTTGTCAATGCTCCAGCACGTCCAGGAAGTTGAAAGAAAAGCCTCTGAGAAGTTAGCGTTACTAAGAAAGCTGGCCAGCACAAAGTGGGGTGCCAAAGTTTACATGGTACACACATTGTACTTAGGGGCAGTCAGATCACAAATTGAGTACAGCTCAAGTATATGCTAGTAAAACTGCCCTCGAATCACTCGACCGAGTACAATCACAGGCACTAGGGTTCATTTGTGGCACCTTTCGGACAAGCCCAACAAACGCTGCTGAAATTTTAACAAACGTGGCACCTTTACATTTAAGGAGAGAGAGGGCGGTACTTACAGCCTATGAGCGCTATAAAAGGGGCGACTCTAGGCTACCCACCTCAATGTTAGTGCGACAGTGGAGAGAGAGGAACCGCATAAAATGCAATCGTTCCTCCACATTGCGGCCAATTTGTCAAAATCAGCTGGGCTCTCCACTGACAGAATCCTAATTAGAATAATTAGTACTTGCCCTCCGTGAAGGAGAAGCCAGCCCCACAAATAAGCACGTCCCTTATAGGGCAAGAGGGAGCCACCAAGAGGCGATTAACACCTGCCATACTCCAAAAACTTGGCATCAGCTACACTAAAGTCCTACCCATCAGATGCCATTTTCTGTTATACCGATGGGTCGGTAATGAGGGACCCCGATAAATCTGGGTATGGGGCCCTTATAGTCTACCCAGACCGGACAGAACCAGAGATGCTGATTTCTCCGTCTGAGCTTAAAAGGGTTTTGAGGCGCCAGCCAGACTAGTCAGTCTTGAGCATTGTTCATCATTTTGTTTACGTTACAGTATTACAACTAATTAGTTAGTTAAAAAAACCTTGTAGAAAACAAAGGTTAGCTTATTTAAAAATATTGACATTACAATAGAATTATTTCCAAAATTAAACTATAAAGAATCATAAAGAAATGAATAAACTAAGACAATTGTTTAGAGCTAGAGTTTAGAGATATATTTGTAAACTCAATATCTAGATTAAACAAATGGACTAAAAAATGAAGTAAAAAAAGGTTGGCCTATCTTCTTCTTCTTCTTTATATTACAGAGCATTGATCAGTGTAGTAACAACATGTACCGTGTGTCCAAAATAAATCTAGTAAATTAGATTCAAACTGTTCTATAGCTTACATTGTATGGAAGAAATAGTCAAGGAGATGAAACAAAATAGCGACATGACAAGTTTATAAATCGTTAGTTCATGTTTAAAATACAGTAGTTTTTGTTTGTTCGTGTCCATACAATTAGTCGTTTTTACTGAAAAGCTCAGGGAAATAGGAAATTAATACACATTGGGGGAATTTTGGTGCCCTGTGCGGCCTGCACCACCCGCACATTGGTAGCTACGCCACTGGTGATGATTTATGGTTGTTGATATTTGCCTTGTTTCAGAATCAGCTTATTAAACTTGTATTGTCATAGTTCTCATGGCATTGAGTTGCCTGACAAAGTTGAGTTGCCTGACAGACGCTACAGTATATTTTCATTCGTAATAAACTGTTGGTAAAAAAAAAAAAAAAAGAAATGTTAAAACCTGTTGACTTACTTGTAATAACATACACCAGCAAACATAAGCCCAATAAAACCAGTGGATACAGCAACTGCTATGATAACTGGAAAGAGAAAACACAGACACAAAGAAATGAAAACTAAATTAATAATTCTTTTTTTTGGAAGCATTTTATTTCCACTTTTAACCTTTATTAAAATAAAACATTAAAAATAATTACTTTTCCTTATTGATATTGTAGATCAGGTGGACAAAACAGGAGAAGAGGTCAAGTTGATGATCCCTCAGGAATGACCCAGTGTTAACAGTCTATGCAGAGATGACCTGTGAGATGAACATGGTCATCTCGAATGGACTGGCAACATGCCCATTGAATTTCACACCTTTCCAAAAGTCCTTGTCAGACCCCATACTAGAAGAGTTCAGTCAATGGAACGCAGCTGAGTACAAGTCCAGTACCAGTTCATTGTAGTACACAACTGTGGTTAAACATTACAATGCTTTGAGTTGCCATTTGTACAGTATTTGTCAAGTTATTTGAATCAAAGTTGTCAAGTTGTTTACGTTGGGTGGTAGCTCTTTTGTCTACACTTAAGAAAACAATATCTTGTTGTGACTCAGCAGATGAATTAGCAGCATAAGTAGCATTTCAGAGACTAGGCAATACTATGCGATATTTTAATCTTTTATTATAATATGCAGTATTATTATTGATAATCTTACATTAACCTAAAAAGAATGCTTCAACCCTAACCCTAGACTGTGATCCTACTTACTAATAAAATTTTTATCCTCTGGGTCAAATATGGAACTTGATTTCTTCTCCTTATCTTCATCCTGTTTACTGCTATGCAGCGCTGTTTCTCCAGCCACGCCAGTTTCTAAAGGTTTTTGAGTAACAGATTTCTGTGTTGTAATAACTACACTGTTCTCAGCGAGATTCTGTCCTTCTAGATTGAGTCCATCTGAAGCTCCAGAATTTTTTATTTCTAAGACACCTACAAATGAATGAAATAAATATTTTTAAATGTAAATAATTAGGCTAAATAGTTCTACTTTAATATACCTACTTTGAGTGTTGGTCACATTACCAACTTACAGAGTGGGACTCTAAATAAAGAGCCTGCAGTATTGATAGTAAAGTAACAATATGTTTTCCCACATTCCCACAAAAAAAGGAATTGATCAAATGAATAAATTTAAATCAAGAATATGAACTTTTGATATTTTTTGTTACTTTTTCTTTTGTCTACATAAAATCCATAATAAAAGCACTACTAAGGAGGTTAAAAAATATAATTAATATCAAGAGAGACAATAATGTTCATTAAAGTAAAACTAGAGTTGTCTACCATGTTCTGTACTGAAGAATAGATAAAGCTATAACCTACATTTAACATCTGCCACCTACAGCAGTTATCTTTGGTGGGGTTATTGTGGTCAAAGGCTAGTCAATAAATAGTCGATTTTTCTCTGTGGGCCTACACTACTTAACTAGAACTGTTATGAAAAAAGGTTAAACTCGAATGAGTAGCTTTTAAACTATGTGACCCAATTACAACAAATGAGTTGAGAGAACGAAGTACCCATTTTGATACCTATTTTGAGCAGTGACATTGTTCTTACTGAATAAAAACGCAGAATACCTAGTTGTTATAATAAATGAATAACTGTCATGGAATTCCCATTTTGATGAAGCTATAAAAAAAAATCAAACAAAGCATTAGGCTTTATTAAAAGAAATTTATATAAATCAAATAAGAACATAAAACTAAAATGTTATTTAACCTTGGTTAGGCCAATAATAGAATATGCATCCTCTGTTTGGGACCCCTCAACTCAAGAAAACATTAAGTAACTGAAACAGACTCAAAATTGAGCAGTGAGATTCATAACAAAGGAATATTCACATTTGACTAGAGTAACACTTTTAGTAAAATCACTAAAGTTAGAAAGCCTTCAGGATAGAAGACTCAAAAAGTAAAGTAGCAATTATACATAAAACACTGAACCATAATCTTCAAATACAAAAACAAAATTTAATAAAATACTCTGAAAGACACAAAGATAAAGGCACATTCCTCGTTCCATATGCTAAGACTAGTTTGCACAAATGCTCCTTCTTTCTTAGTGCTATTAGAGCATGAAATGATTTGCCTGAGCTAGCCAGGAAAACAGTGACTTGGCAGAATTTAAGTCATTGTTTAACATGCATGACTAAATGCATGACTCGTAGTACGTAATCATCTTCTTTTTTAAAGTAATGTCTGTATTACATAAGATAAAGATAAGTTTACTTATTTTATTTAAAGCTTCAGATAGCCACAATGACATTCTCCCACTACATCGCCTCACCCATCCAAAAGTAAAAAGTATTTTGTTCTGATGTCTTTTCATCCTACTCTCCATCTTCCTGACTCCAGTTTATTCAGTAAATTATTGCATAGTCACTAGAGTCTACTAGATTCCAAATACAAATGGCATGACAATATCTTTCTGCTTTACATTTTGGCTATCAAATGCTAAAACCCCAGCAGAATCCAGACACCCTCTTATAGATAATACAATGCATTTTACACAGAAATATTTAGAAGCTTTCATTCATTACAGACATTGGAGTCAAACATAATTTCACTTGAATTACATTAGGTCATAGTAAAAATGAAATATTTAGAACCCCTGCTAGCAACCCAGATTATACAACAAAACCCAGCTCATCTGCTTATTGTTTGCCAGATTTTTTCTTTAGTAAAAGCAGCCTTTGTCTTCAAAGAGAATTTTTTTTGTTGATTGTAGTTTTAGTTCAAGTTGTGTGTAAACTTGCCAGATAGGACTAATCCTTTTCAACAGATATGTGTACACAAAATATTAGGATGAAACAGACTCAGCATCAAACTGTCTAAAACAAAAAGATTAGCTCTTTTATAAAACAGCTGGCCATTGTTGTATAGCAGCTGGATCATTTAGTTTATGTTTCTTTTGTTATTTGTCATCAATTTGTATTTATCTCAGAGAAGTTGTAAATTTTAGGAAGATCTTATGAAATGGAAAACTAAAATATATGGCTGGACATTTTAATGTGTAGCTTGACCATATTATTTTTAAAAAAAGAAAACACTTATCTTTTGATAATTTTTAAGCAAAAGATGGAAGGTGTGATAAAAATACAACAAACTAGGCTATTTCTAGATTCATTTCTATATTTTGGCCTCAACTGTCAGACAAGTCTAGCATTTTATTGTCTTTAGACAAAAACATTTAATACAATGGTAAGATAATGGATTAATACATAGAAATTAATGTCAATGTGGGTATAACTATCAAGTCAGATGTAGCCAATTATACAGTCACAGCAAGAAATATGGTGCCAATTAAATTCTGCAATAATTTCTAATCTTTGGAATGTTAAAAAAAAAGACAATGTCTTGTGAAAAAAACAACTGCTCTTTCTTCTGTTTTCTGAATTAAAATGATTGAATTAAAACCTAACAAAAGAATACCTGCTGCTGTCCCAATACACTAGATTTGTTTGTCTCTATGAGCAAGGAAGACAAAGAAATGCCCTCACAAAGTAACTCACAAGGTAAGTTGATATGAAAACTACAACAAAATGGAAGATCTACAAGACACAATATTATCATTCCTTTTTTTGAAAACAAATAGGTGCCGGTACTCAGTGATGGATTGCCTAACTTTTAACTACTAATAAATTAATAATAAACGTTAAAATACAAGAAAAGTAATAATTTTCCCCTCACTGAAAAAGGTGCTGGTACACTGTACTGTTGCGTACCATCACAAAAAAAGCCCTGGGTATTATAATACATTCCAACTCCTTTTCCCCAGCTCTTTTAAAGTATAGCTTCTTATCATTGTTATGTTGAGTAACTTTAAATTACTTTATTAAAATTTCATAACAATAAATTAACAATCACTGTAACACAATACTCTGAACAACACATTTGTGTATTATACAAGAACTCTCTTTTCAAATGCCAATGAACCTTAAAATTATTTTTTTAGAAGCTAAATGCAGGAGCCAAGAATTAGGTTAAGTAAAGAAGTCCACAATAAACATGATCAATATCCAGTTTTAACTAAAAACCTAACAAGGGTTATCATCATCATCATCAAACTCCATTTGAGTGAGGGCTTGAGAGGTTCAAATCCTCTCTTGCTAAAGCCCTGGACAGAAACCCTGCTGTAGTGCATACATGTCACCATACAGATCGAGAATTTAGGTTTCCCAGACCTGTCGAGACGGAGCAAGACTGGGGCAGTCAAACAGAATATGAGGCATGGTTTCCTCTTCCTCCCCACAGTGGGGGCGCCTAACATGGGTAACTATTGTGAATCATTAAGTAGGCTGTGACATCAAATAATACAACAGGTACCTGAAAGTTTGAGCAAGAATTTTAAATCTCTTTAGGTTAACTTTTTTTTTTAGATAGAAAAAAAAACCAAATCGACCAATAATCCTGAACCCCATGGGATTTTCTTTTTTGCTTTTTCTGTTAAGTAACTAAAATATGATTTTAAAACTGCTACTCTCTCTGTTTCTCACCTGGCTGTGGTATACTTTTGTCTTTTTGTGACTCTCTTAATAGTTTCTGTGAGATTTCATCCACCAGTTCTTCATCAGTCAACGCTCTCAAGCTGTCAGCATCTGCAAGGAGAGATGGATACAAAACATTATAGTCAAAGCACATCAGATTGTCTTAAACTTCTAATTATAAAGTAGCAGCAGTTTAGAGCAGTGCATTCACTTTTCATAACAGTTGTATATTTAGTGAAACATTTATACAAGTGGGTAAACTTTATAGTCATGATTTTAAACTACAGTCATAGATCAGAAGATGATAGGCAATCAATTGAATTAAACCACAATCCAATCTGCCAATATTGCCAAATGTGTCATTTAAAAACAGAAGATCTGGCATGACTGTACAAAGTAAACACTAAAATTGACACTTGCAACTTTATATTAAGAAAACAACATAGAAACAAGCAAAAAAGCAAAACAAACAACAACAAATAAACATAGAATGTAATCAAGATTTAAAGGTAACGCAGCAGGGACGATCAAATGTCTTTCATAGTGTAAGGCTCTGGTTCATTATTCCAAGGAAAACACCAGAAAGCATCACTATTATGGCACAATGCCTCACAAAGTATACTTTTAGAGACATTGTCATTAGTCATTGAGGCTAAGTTAGAGAGGGATGTTCTCCCTTAATTGAGTTTAAAAAACTCCTGGTGTTGGCTTTATTGATTTTCATTTTGTCTTTACAAAAAAACCCTGAACATCCTGCTGTTATTTTAGTTTTAGTTACATTGGAAACACAGTGGCTTCCCTTTGTTCTCCTAAACTCAAAGAGAAGAGCAATTAAAAAAATTAATAATAAATAATATAGAAATAAATGAAAACACTTGAGGGGAAAAAAAGAGACCAGAATAATAAATGGGTGAGATAGAAAGTAATGGAGAGTAGCTGTTGTGATTGTTGTGAGCTCCTAGCCTATGACTTTGACATGGATACATTACGTATGCAATACTTCAAGAACACCAGGGATGCATTAGAAATAAGAAATATTTAATAAAGAAATAGGAATAAATTATAACTGTAGATAACGCCAACAAAAGCTGAATTCCTAAATATACATTAACTATCAGAACTGCCTTATAATGGCTCCTACTATGCTATCACAAAACTCCGGTCCTCTGTCAACAATAATAAAACTTCAAGCGCTGTCACTCTGTCCCCACCAATGGACCAATGAAATAATAGTAAAATAATAAATAAACATAGAATTCTTTAAGTCTTACAACCAAGGTTCGATGACGTACCGTTTACAATATTATATACAAAACATAATCACCACATTCCCCCCTTATCAAAATAAGCTATTAATATAACTTATTAATAGCGTTCAAAGTTACTAGCTTATATTTCAGTATCAGGTAAAGAAAGAGTGCACACACAAAATTACACAGATGCACTCTACCCTCAATCGCATTTAACTCAAAACCAAATTGGAAAAAGAAAAATGACAGAATCACACAAAGATTACATGTTAACATCTCAATTAGTTTACATTTCTACATTTCCCAAATAAATCCCTTTGTTAAAATATCAACAATATTCTCTACAACATCAACAAACAACTAATATAAGAGAGAAAAAAATTGAATTTTTTTTTTTTAAATTAACAATTGGCATTGTTAACTTAATCAAATCAAAATCTGGTCATCCAGTACTCAAGTATGATACCAATAGGAGACTTGCTTTACTACTTTGTGAATTTTTACAACAGGAAATACATTTCAACTCTCAACAGACTGAATATCACAGATACTACACTTCTAATTGAAATCAATAGGGTTGTCGATAGGACTGGTGGCAATTTAAGAGAAAAGAATTAGCACATTCATTACTTTACATTTAACATTAGAGTAGAATAATTATAAAACAGAACATTTAGTCTATAGTTAGGTCGCCTCTGAATACATTGAAAAATTTAAGAACTTCAACATTTTTCTCGATACCACTGACTTTGCAGGCTTAAAGCCAGTGGAATATGTCTTATGCAGTTCTTTCTAAGGTGCCCCACTATGAGGCTCAATAACGAAAGTCGATGCGTAACAGTCTCACCATTTCTACAATGTGGGGTCAGCCCTCACACCGTTCTTTTAGTTCCTTAACTATAAGGTCTCACTATGTACGGTGTTTCCCTTTAGTTTTTAACTGTCCATATCTTATGTCATGGCCTAGAAATTCAATAGTATCTGTAGCAAGTTCTAGTTTACTTGGTCGAGCAGTTAGACCATGTTGTTGAAGGGTGTTCAAGATTGACCCTAAAGTCTCCCCATGTTTCTGCCAGTTCTCACTATACACGCATATATCATCCATATATGCGATCACATTTTTATGGCCTGCCAGAACTATTCTCATAAGTCTGTTGAATGTTGCAGGAGCATTCACCAGACCGAATGGCATATACTTCCATTGATACAGTCCAAATGGAGTAGAAAATGCCGTAAGATGGCATGCACTTTTGGCTACTGGAATCTGATAGTAACCTTTTGCAAGGTCTAGCTTACTAAATATTTTGGCCTTAGCTAAAGTAGCAAACAAGTCCTCTGGGTTAGGCATGGGTTCTGCGTCTAAAACTGTAATGCTGTTTAATTGACGATAGTCTACGCACATTCTGGTTTTTCCGTTTTTCTTCTTGACCATTACTACTGGGGCTGCAAATGGGGATTTCGATCTTTCGATAATTCCCAGACTTGTAAGCTCATATATCTCCTTTCTGATCGCTTCTCTGTAGTTTAGTGGCAAGTTGTAGCGAATTACTTTTCTTGGTTTGTCTCCAGTAATGGAGATGTCATGGGCTATGGTTGTTGTCTTTCCCGGCACGTGGGTTAATACTTTCTCATACTTTTGTAGGATTGCCTTGATTTGGTTTTTCTTCTCTTTAGCTACATTGCCGATTTTTACACACGTCCAGTTTTCTGCATTTGTTGTGAACGTAGGTAGCGTATTCTCACTATCATTATCTTCTTCAGAAATCATAGAAACATTTATGGCTTCTGCTTGAAGGGTTTCATTGATTAATTCACTGGGTCTCAAATGATATGGGGATAAAATATTAATGTGAAAGATTTTCTTTTTCCCATTGACTTCAACCTCGTAATCTACATTGTTCATTTTCCTTGTGATTTTAAATGGCCCTCTCCACGATAGTTCCACTTTGTTCTTATCAGGTAGCAACACTCGAACTTCTTCTCCAACTTTAAATGTTCTTAACCTCCTATTTCTATTCACTCTTTCTCTTGTTTGTATTCCTTTGTCGTTGAGTGATTCTTTTGCGATATGACAAGCTCGAATTATTCTGTCTCTAAGGTTAACTATGGCCTCTAACGAGTTTCTTCTATCTTCATCTAGATCCTTCTTGTAGAGTAGAGATTTCAATATTTGGAGCGGCCCCTTTGGGTTCGCTCCATAAATTAGCTCAAATGGTGAAAAACCATTACTATTTTGGGGAACTTCCCTGTATGCAAAAAGTACACAAGGTAAAAATAGTCCCAGTCCTCTTCTCTACCTACTGAAGCCTTTTCTAACATTGTTTTTACAGTCCCGTTAAGTCGTTCGCAGACCCAATTGCTCTGGGGGCAGTAAGGGGTCGTGAAACACTGCTTTATTTCTAGGGTGTTCGTAATGTGACGAGTAAGGTTTGCTGTGAACTGTATCCCTCTATCACTAAGGATAGTATCCGGGAACCCAATTCTAGTGAACAGGTTCAGCAAAGCTCCAGCTGTTTCTTCTGCGGTAGCCTTTTTAAAGGGTATGCTTCTGCCCATCGTGTAGCGAAATCTACAATTGTTAGGATATACCTGTGACCCCTTTTTGACATTGTGGCTGTCGGTCCTATAATATCAACTGCAATTTTCTCGAAAGGTCTACATGCTAGATCTGTTCTCTGTATAGGAGCTAGTCTTGGTTTGTTTTTCCTCATGTCCATGCATATTTTGCAGGATGACACATATTTAGCAATGTCTTTGTTCATGCCAGGCCAATAGAAGGAGTGTTGGATTCTTTGTTTGGTTTTTGCACGACCCATGTGTCCAGCTACTGATAGATCGTGACCTTGCTGTAGTATCATTAGTCTGTATTCCTTGGGTGTTACTAATTGTTTGAATTCACCCCTTTGATCGGTATATTTCCTAATTAGGGTGCTTTGTTTTATTATGAATTCTTTCTTACTTCTCTTTGTGCTTGCTACTGTTCCTTTCTTTGCCAAATTAAAAATTTTAGCCAGAGTGGGGTCTTTCTTTTGAGATTCTTGAAATTTTTCTGGGTTGCATTTCTCTGTCATAGCATCACTCCCAGGCGTTCCGTCACTATCGTCTCTTTTAGTTCTGTTCAGGAGATCATCGCCAGAACTTTCCTGTTCTCGTTTCAATTTTTGTTGTCTGGTTTCAACTTGCTGTATGGTTTCTATAGGAATTGTCTGACTAGGGATCTGTACTTCTTTTTGGTTGGGGTTTTGTGACATTTGTTGTTGCTTCTGCATACAATCATCTTCTTGAGGTAACTTCCAGTTATACAATTGTTTCCAACAGTTGATCTGAGCCTCTTTTGGAAATTCAATGTTTGGAACATTTCCTATCAACAGATCGAATGGTCCATTATCGACAACTATAGCTTCAACTGTTTTATTGAAGTAAGGGGAGTTAATGTGTACCATAGCGGTCGGGTAACTTTTGACCTGCCCCCCAAAACCTTGAACTTTGCATTGTCTCTTGGTGTACTGATGGAGCCTCACGAGTTTTGCTAGAAGTACACATTTCGTGGCCCCTGTGTCGCGTAGGGAAAGGATGTGATTCCCGTTAACTATTGCAGAGGTAACGTACGGTGAAAGACTCTCTGCTAAGCCTCCTACGTGAGCCACAACATCATTCTTCCAGTATTCTCTTCGCCTTGCCTCTCTACAATACTTCGCTATGTGTCCTATTTTCCTACAGTTAAAGCATCTCACTTCATTTCTCTGGGTGATGACTGATTTGGTCTATAATCGCTTTGTTCTCTCTCTGTATATTTCTGTTTTGTGGTGGACTACGCTGTTGTGCTGTTTCTTTCTTTGTGAATCGTGCTGTTGTAGAGACTGTTGCGGCGGCAAATCCGATTTCTTCACTGTTTTCAATCTTTTGTAGTATTTCGCCCAGGATGTGCCGCTACATAAGTTTGACACAGTTTCATAACGGTCTCCACACTTCTCGGTTTTCTTTCCTGTAGGAAAGCAAACAGATGCTTCCCAGCTGTTGATATGATTTTGTCCACGATGATAAACTGCTTCAGACTCTCGAAGGATTCTTCAATTCCAGACGCTTGAACCCATTTTTCGAACGTTATTTTCACATCAGAAACCAATTGCTTCATGTTGCCGTCTGATGGTGGTTTTAGCTCATGAAACTTCTGTCGGTAGTCATCTTCGCTGTATTGATAGAAATCTAGCAATGTTTTCTTGAGGATGGCATTGTTGGCTACCTCATCATCGCTTAGGACTTGTAGTGCATCGAGGGCCTTTCCTCCGACCAGACTGAGAAGTTGTACGGCCCATTCGTGTTGCGGTTCCTTTTCAAGTTTCATTAGCATTTCGAATCTGTTGATAAACGCATCCATCTTGTCCGTGCCTTCCACGAATTTTTGTCTTTTTCTTTGGGGCGTATTTCTTTTCCTCGTGTCTCTATTTTCTTGCTCCTCAACATCCTTTCCTTTACTCTCTTTTTCAATGGCAGCGATTCTGGCCTTCGACACTCCTGGTCGTCTCTTTTTGTTTTGGCCGCGGTCCTCTTCTAGCTTCCATTTCAATCTCATCTCTTCCATTCTAGTATATCTCTCCTCATTCTGTCTTATGATTTTAGCAACCCACTCATCTAGCTCTTCTCTCTGGTATCCAAGACTCTTTCCCGTTTCGTATAGTTTTAGTAGGTCACCGTATACGTTTTCGGCCATTTTATGGACGTATGTTTGTTCTTATACTTTAGGACAAGAGTTTTAGTCCCTGAGGTAATTAATTTTCCAGCTCTTTATTTCAAGTCAGTAGAGCTTACTGCTAGCCAGAAGATAATATATAACAAATCTCCAGGATTATGTCAAACGTTTGACACGTCAGTAGTACTATAAGAATGAAATAGTTCATCTGTCAACTTGTTGACACGCTTGCTGCTCCACCATTGTTGTGATTGTTGTGAACTCCTAGCCTATGACTTTGACATGGATACATTACGTATGCAATTCTTCAAGAACACCAGGGATGCATTAGAAATAAGATTTTTTTATAAAGAAATAGGAATAAATTATAACTGTAGATAACGCCAACAAAAGCTGAATTGATAAATATACATTAACTATCAGAACTGCCTTATAATGGCTCCTACTATGCTATCACAAAACTCCGGTCCTCTGTCAACAATAACAAAACTTCAAGCGCTGTCACTCTGTCCCAACCAATGGACCAATGAAATAATAGTAAAATAATAAATAAACATAAAATTCTTTAAGTCTTACAACCAAGGTTCGATGACGTACCGTTTACAATATTATATACAAAACATAATCACCACAGTAGCATTCTTGACACACGATAAAACAAATGAGATAAATAGGTATAACTGAGATGGGTAATTCTTAAAGACACACAGTTTTGCCTCTATAAACCATTGTGACTTAACAGATACTCAAATTTTTGATTATGTCAAAGTTTGTAAAGAAGAAAACTAACTGCATGCATGTCTGTTAACGACAGGATTGGGTGTGTGTGTGGGGGAACTTGCATATATAAACGTATAAACCTTCGTTCTCTCGTTCTCATGTTGGAGGTTCAGATAATTAGTCAAGGTGAAGAAACGTGGTACTAAACAAACAAAGACAACTCCTCTATACTGTACTTCATGGAACCCAAGCACCTGTCAATAGTGCATGTCATTCTATGAACTCAACAAAGAAAAAATGCAACATTTGAGCTTCTACAATGAGACTCTACAACATCATCTGCTTGTCTGTCTGTATATGAACCCCACCTCGCCATCTCACAGAACGGAACACTTGCAGCACAATGAAACCTAATTCAGAACCAACTGAATTATCAGACAACATAGATATGATCTGGTTATGTGGTATGATCTAGATCTAAAACTTGGTCGCACAAAGGACAAACTACCGAAGGTTATGTCTCTATATACGCAAATCAACAATGCAGGCAGAGACAACAGATGGTCTCCAATGACACAACAGATGGCTCTGGTCACAAAGATGCCTTCCCTCTACTACTTGTACTACTCTCTAACCATCACCAGCACTTATATATATATCGACTACTATTGAGTCTAAGTGAACGCTTAGTACACTCACAAGACACAATTGTGGAGGTGTACACACATTAGTGATGTTATTTCTGACACAATTGTGGAGGTGTACACACGAATGACGGACAACAACGAGGAGAACTACAAGGTAGCCATATTTTAATGTAGCAACATCAAATCACCTTCACCTATCTCAGTCTGTTGGACCGTCGGGGCACCACACAAGATCTGTTGACCTTTTTCTCCATTCCTTCGTCTTTCGCCTTGGATAGAATCTCAATGGCAGACTATCAACTGTACCCCCCCCCCCCCGATGTTTATCGTCTACCAATGAATTAGCAACTCAGATCCTCAAAACGGTTGTCTGTGTTACCAATCACATACATCTGAAAGCAGGGCCGGATTTAGACTTCATAAGGCACTAAGCTATTTGGGGGCCCCTTGTCATCAACATAAGACTATTTCTTCAAATAGCTTAAAATCAACAAATAGCTTATGTCGCCTCTAGGTAAATCCAGCACTGTTTGTCAGCCCAAACATAATGATTTCTTAACATAATTTGTCCTGTTCTGTCAAAGCAATACACAAAATCCCACATCTCCAGTCTACGTGTGGAAACCACGGGAGAAAGTAGACGCGTTGCCTGGTTCTGACACAACCATTACCAGTTAATTGCCCGCCCACACGTTTATTAACAAATTAAGTCAGTTTTTGTCTGCAGTCTACTCGGCTCCTGGAACCAACACTATAGGCTGCCTATCGGGCTACTTGAAACTATATAGTTCTCATGGACGAGGGGGCACTGACCAACCGGGCGTCAGCATTTAGACCATGAAATCTGTGAAGAATCACGCAACCAATGTCATTATTGTAGGGAATTAGACGCCAATCCCTATAACAAGTGATAACGAGCCTACGACCCGACCGACAGGTCGGGCTTTCCGTCCACACGAGCCCTCTACACACAGTGCACAATGAGCCTCACAGGAATCGTTCCATTAGTCTCGACCATTTTTTTTTTACCATTCCATCATGGGTTCAGGAATCAGCAAAAACCTGGAACCTAGACGTTCAAAGTTCTCGAAAACAGCTCTAACGATTTTCCTCAAAAATTGACCAGTTCATGTAGGCCTATGCCTTTGGGGAAAAATAGTTAATTGGCCACACATTAAAACTCTGGTTTATAATTTTTCAAAATATAATCATCTTATATTCGATTTGGCTTGCGTCTTTTATTTTAAATAATTTGAACACACGTCAGTGGGTTTTATCGCATTTATTCTTAAAAGAGTAAAAAAATAAATATACGTCCTTTAACATTTTGCGCACCGTCTTTTAGACTAGAATACTGGATTTAGTTCGAGATATGGTATTGATATTGTGTAATCCTATATAGAATACTGGATTTAGTTAGAGATATGGTATTGATATTGTGTAATCCTATATAGAATACTGGATTTAGTTAGACATATGGTATTGATATTGTATAATCCTATATAGAATACTGGATTGAGTTAGAGATATGGTATTGATATTGTGTAATCCTATATAGAATACTGGATTTAGTTAGAGATATGGTATTGATATTGTGTAATCCTATATAGAATACTGGATTTAGTTAGACATATGGTATTGATATTGTATAATCCTATATAGAATACTGGAATTAGTTAGAGATATGGTATTGATATTGTATAATCCTATATAGAATACTGGATTTCTTTAGAGATATGGTATTGATATTGTATAATCCTATATAGAATACTGGATTTAGTTAGAGATATGGTATTGATTTTGTGTAAATGGATACGTTTGATACTTTTTCTATGTTCTGTAATTGGTGACTTGTCTTTGTGATGATAGAATGATGTTGGCACTTTGTTTTTTTTTAAAATAATATTCAACATCTTGAAATCTTTTTCAGAATGTTCTTTTCAAATACAAAACCCCAATGACACCTATTGTGTTACAATAAACAACAATGGTAGCATAAACACAGTCTATATTCATTATAATACAGAGTGTAAATACAATTATATTTGGGTCTGTCACACCTAGTGTAAAAAAGTAGTTCCAGTTCATTACATCTGACACGTCATTGTATTAAACACCATGCACACACACACACTTGCATCCAGAGTCATTATAAGCTAACCCAGTTATTAATAACACTACAAATAGTTTGATCAATATTTTGTTTTAAACTGCTGGTTATACTGACCATATATATATCTATCCATCTAAACCATCATATCTAAACCATTATAAATAAAACGTTAATCATGCTATGAAATACAAACGTACTCAAACCAGCTTTCTTTGAATAGTAATAAACATATTAATATCTTTCTAAACGAACTAGACCAAACAATAAACATCTCAAAGAAACCCAAATGAATGTCAACTTGATCAAAACAGAAGAGTAGAAAGACGAGGAAAGCTCAACAACTGAACGTCGTAATGGTGTCAACAAGTCTGCTTTAATGACGACCGAACTCATGTTGACTCATTGCATTTATAGCTTTTGAAGCATTTAGGTTCAACTCATAAAAGTTACATTTATTACCCTGACGCCAATTTATCGAATTTTAGGCTAATTTCATTAATTCAGCTACCTACAAGAACACCATTTTGTAATTTAAAAATAATCAATATGCTCTAGCTACTAGTAGTTTTTATCATTCAGTGATCGATAGTCCAAGAGAAATAAACAATGAAGTTCAGTTCATCAAAACAATGAGGAAACACTCACCTAATTGAAATGATTGTATGACCGAGTTGAAACCGCTTCAAAGAGTGATTCAGTGATCTTCAAGGAAAAAGATTCATCTCAGCGGAGATAATCTGTTCGATTAGATATCCGAAAATGCTTTCTGAGCATCAAATATCTTTGTGTAGCAAATGACATCCTCGACCAATTATATTATTGGCTATTAAAACGGACTGATAAAGTTATCCTACAATTTAAAAACATTACGCCTAATACATTCTAGAAACACGTGAATCGGAACTCACATGGCTGGAATGAAGGGAGTGCAAGGGGCCACCACCACAATCGAGAAAAAACTCAGTTGGCAACATATGGGAATTAAAAAATGTCCGCTTATAATGTGCTGGTAATAAACTCCACATTTACTACAACCCTAAAATGTACATTTGATTTACAAGTACTCTATTTCTTTGATAATATGGCAAGACTTTAGATATTAGTAAGTCTAAGACTGCTTCATTGTTCCTTATGGAAATTTGTTGTGATTACAAGGACTCTCTTCTCATATACAGACAACACAACAGAAATATTCACATAAATAGGACCGACACAACATAAAGAGTTCATTGAGCGACTACACACATGCATCTTGTTCCCTTTCATGTTTCCTGATCAACGGCTGGCGAGTATTATTAAGTGGATTTTGTTTTATTCAAGCTTTCGAAAAAGTGTAGGGGCCTACACAACAATTCTGCCCATTGGCCTCCACATACTTAGATCCGCTGCTGGGAACACATGTTAGGAAGGTTTCTTATACATCTCTCATTAATGTTTATGTAGCAAAATTACAGTTCTATTGCTAGAGGGTTGTCTATTCTATGATTCAATGTCACTGCAGTCCTCATTTCGAGAACCGCTGATGTAACTGAAAAGAAACGAGGCCAGCGTGAAGAGAAGACATACAATTGTCCCAGCATGCAGCGTAAAGAAGCGTATTCAAAGCACGGCCAAATATTGATACACGGAGAGGAGGGGAAAGAGCTCTTTGAGAGGAACATCATTATGGGCTTTGGTCAGTTGGGGGTTGCTTTTTATCAGGCTCTCCCTGGACACCAGGGGATTGACGAATATAAAACTAACATTGAAACCTCACCATGTCATGTCTCTATTGTACTACAACTCTAATGTAAAGTACAAAATAAATATAGTACCAGGAAAGAAATAGATCTAGTCAAGCCTATAGTAACATGATACAGGTTCAACCTGACGCAATAAGATTGAGACTTCCTTCTCGCTCCACAGTCTTAGGGCTATCAACCAAAAGCATGTGGCCAAGTCATGAAATCAAGTCGTTATCGCTCACGTTTTGATTATGATAGCTATTTTTTAATACTCACTATCCCTCAAACACCCCACGGCCACGGTGGATGTCTAGTCATTTGGACTGTCGGAATGTCGCTAGTTCGAACCCTGCCCGCCCTTATTCCCTGCCACCCTGCGGGAGAAACGTCCAAAACATGTCAAACAAAACAAACACATATTATTAAACAAACGCATATTAAATAAAACTTGAAACCTGGGGCGTGTTACAATAATGCAAGTTCTGAAACGGAAGGTAAAGCTCTTGTGACGGAAGTAACTGTTCATAAGTTCCAGTCCCAGTTGACTTGAGCCCCTCAGAGCTGATCTAAGAATCTCAACACGGTCAATTTCACGTGTCGTCTAGCGACAGTAAAGTGGAGGTGCCATAATCAGCGATGTATTTCAAATCACAACATATCTACACTTCTAGTTCTAAACGTACAGGAGGTTCACGCCTTCAACTATCTTTTGTGGAAAGGTGAAATAAAAAAAAACAGGTGTGTGGGTGTGTGTGTGTGTGTTTCCTAGACGTCAGTTGCTTTAATCTTAACCACAAACAGACAGCTGATGTATTTCAAATGTCACTGGCAATCATATGACAGTGTGTGTATGTGTGCGTGTATTTCTCCGGCCCAAGCGCCTTAGCCTTCCATCAGATGTCACAAACCTCGCCTTGACTCGTTCCGTGGCGCCATTTTGTATTGATTGGCCTTGGTTCAATGGGCCACATTGACGTCAATAGAACAGACCTCCATTCTAAAAAAGTGATCAAGAGACGACCTCAATAATGGCACAACGAAAACTAGGAATGGAAATCTCACAAGCTAATTGAAGGGAGATCCATTCGTTCTCTCATAAACACACACAGCAGCTCTCTCAGCCGGGACTATAATGGCCACAAAATTAACAAACGCAGCAATTAATTGAATTTGTTGAACGAAAGGTCAGAGGTGAATAATGTATACAAGCTTTATAAAGCGTGAGTATTGATGCAGACAATCAATGCTGAAACTTTAACGACACATTATATACATGGAGACAAGTGAACTGACAGCACAATCAAATGTAAAATTCACACACATATATATATATCCTCATATACATAGGCTATACCACCTATGGCACAAATACGAAAGTACTAGCTAAAGTAGAGCGCGTGTGGTCCAATAGAAAGAACGTCTATATGTTCACGCTGATATATATTGTGCTAACAAGTTAGATCTAGAAATATTAACTCTTTCTCTCCTAATTAACGATACAATCGTTGATGTAACCCCATTAAATTAAATTAATTTTCGGTTTTATAAACTTGTATTTGTGTTAAATGAAAATAACATTCATTTTAATATTATTCTGTACCAAAAGTTACGTGTTTTGATTACAAACAAAACTGTTATTGAAGTTTACTCATAACAGGGTAGAATGTACAAATGTAAAAATGAACAATTATGCCAGAACATGGAAAATAATTACGGAGATAAAGAGTTAAATGGATTTTAAAAAAAAAGCCATTGGTAGTTCCTTATCATTATGTCCATACTTAATTGTTTGACTAGTTTATTTTTCTGAATGTGACTTGTCTTGATGTCTCCAGGATGTGCATTGTGACAATGACCAGTGTGTGGTTTGACTATAGTAGTCAAAGAGCCCTCTGTAACTTTTAATTTAATAGTAGGCCATGTGGAAGGCTTAAGTATTATATTTAGTCTTATGCATGTTATTTTTTTATAATTGTCAGTTGGCTTTCTATCTATGTTTAGTAAGTTGTTATTTCTGAAGATACTGTTTACTAATATTTTGAAGATATTTTTTTTGTCTCTCTGGGACCAGCGTTTGTGTGACTTAAATGATTTTGTACCCGTGCAGATGAGAAGTTACAGATGACTTGCATGACTAAATATGTAAAAAGTATGTGCCTCTTCAGGGACTAGAAACTGTTGACATTGTAGTACATTGTATATCCACTGCCAAGGAGTGACGTAGACGGCGAAAAGAGAACCAAAATCTATCACCACTGGTTATGTCTGCGTCGGATGTAGCAAAATATGTAGGTTGCAGCTGGGGCATGAAATACAGCCCTTCTCATGAACCTTTGGCCTTGAACAAAAGCTTTATTATATACAGTCTAGATTGTGTTCATCTGTTCAAGTAGACTTTTTGTGATTTGTTAATAATTACTATAGGCGAGCCAACCGGTGGCGTAGCATACGCCGCTTTTTAGCTAGAAGATTACTTGTTCTCTCCCCCCCCCCCCTGAGCCGCACTCTCTGTTGCCGCGAAAGTTACGTGGGGTAACTCTAGTCCAACTTGCAGAAATAAGAGTTATCTTATCATGATTTCTTCGCGGGTTAGAGAGTCGTTGAGCGTGCGTGGTGTCCCGCATGGTTGGGCGACATAGAAAATTATAAGACTAATGCTGTTTTTTAGCGCTTTTATGAAAATAAACACTTCAAAGATATGCATATAAAAACAAACCAATGCCTCCGTGTTATTAAAGTAGCCAGTTTTTATAGTTCTGACACTTATTTGAAAAATTATCTGTGCAGTTGTTTCTTTTGCAAAAAACTTTCATCAATTCAATGTATTCGTGGAATAGAAGTTCATAATCAGCTATAAAATAATCATCATAATCTTTCACATTTTTTGGTTGGCTGACATTTTTGAAATAGGTCTAAAGAAATGCAGATTTATTCACTATTTTGAGTTGGTCGCTAAAAAAAAATATAAACATAAAGCCTGATAATTAAACAATTCTTCACTAGAACAAAGCAGACACTATTGATATTATTCTGTGCTTGTACACGATACTGACTCATGTTAATAAAAATTAAGTTATTGTAATGGGTGCCAGAAGAAGAGAGAGAGAGAGAGAGAGTGGGGGGGGGGCGTGTAAAAAGCTGATCTAATATCCGTTACAGCAGTAAGAGGGGAGCACGGTGCCTGGCCATGTTCCACACTTTGGGCCACCCTTCGGACAAAAGAAGCTAATCTCCTCCGTTGACTTTGGGCACAGCTGTGACGTCAATAGGCATAGGAGTTGGGGGAAAAAGGGGGGGGGGAATTCGTCGGTGACTTAGCAACGGGATGAATGGCGACCTCAGAGTCCCAACGTTAGCCCATTGCTATTCAAGCCACCACCACCAAGACTCGGACCTAGCTACCAACGGCTTGGACAGCGTTGATGTACTGATGTTAAAAGAGCAGTCGATAATCACTTTCCCTCTCCCGACGTCAGGCGACTGTCTTTACTCTACAGACTAAGTGCAGGGTAATAGGGCCACAGTAAACAACAACGAATCATAGCAACCACACCAATACTAGAACATAGAGGATCGAAACACCCGGATGTTAGATTTAAAATAGAGACCACACAGGCACAAGTGTAAACATTTCTCTCTCTCACTTCACTTTGTTTAGAGTTGATATTTGTTTTTTAGCAGACTAAGTGTTTTCTTATTAAAAAGACGACTAGCGCTTCAATTAGTCTTCAAGCATCTCTAGAACTGTCAATACAGTTGCTAGTGAACCACTAGATAGAACTGTCAATACAGTTTCTTTTGAACCATTAAACAGAATTGTCAATACAGTTGCTACTGAACCACTAAATAAAGCTGTCAAAACCTTTGTGACTGAACCACTAAATAGAACTGTGAAAACCTTTGTGACTGAACCACTAAATAGAACTGTGAAAACCTTTGTGACTGAACCACTAAATAAAGCTGTCAAAACCTTTGTGACTGAACCACTAAATAGAACTGTGAAAACCTTTGTGACTGAACCACTAAATAGAACTGTGAAAAACCTTTGTGACTGAACCACTAAATAGAACTGTGAAAACCTTTGTGACTGAACCACTAAATAGAACTGTGAAAAACCTTTGTGACTGAACCACTAAATAGAACTGTGAAAACCTTTGTGACTGAACCACTAAATAGAACTGTGAAAACCTTTGTGACTGAACCACTAAAACGTTTACAAGATTAAGAAATGTTTATTACAAAGAAGAAAACAAACAGTACACTAGCCTATATAGAGTACAGATGAGAAAAACTGAAACTATTCACCGTCCTTTTTTTGTGTGTAGTTGTCTTTAAACACTTCTGTGTATCAGCGACCCAATAATGAAATGGAAACACGAAGTAAATCACAGTAAACGTTTAGTCCAGTAGAAAACAATGTCTCAACAGCAGTCTATATAACTCCAGCAAGAAAAAGCCTATAACTCTGACAACAAATAGTCAATAACTCTGCCAATAAATTGTCTATATCTCTGACAACAAATAGTCTATAACTCTGACAACAAATAACCTATAACCCTAGCAACTAATAGTCTATCTGACAACATATAGTGAATAACCCTACAAACAAATAGTCTGTAACTCTAGGAACAAAATAGTTTCTATATCTATATTGTTTATGGGACAGCTACTAGGCTCGTTTTCTTACCTAAAAATAATAGAATATATTATATGGTCTATTGAATGTCACTTTTATATTGGTTTACTGTTTCCATGTTACTTTAAAACAACGTGAAGCATGTACACACCTAGCACTTCCTTCAATGGTAAAGTTTGATTGAAATATACAAACATTCTTAAAACAGAATCTTTAGAATGCTTTATTGTAACACAATATGTACATAACATCCAATGCCAGTATTTTCTTTTGCAAGGTAAATCATTGTTTTCTTTGTCCTGCGAGTTCAGTCCTAGTATAATAGATAAAAAGAGAGCTCCATGAGTATTTAGAACAAAACTTTTTAAAAAAGGAAGGGGGTAAATGAATACAATCAAACTCCAGAAAAAATATTCTGTCGGCCATCAGGTTCTCATGATTCCAGCTGCTCAGCTGTTTGAAGCAGGTAGTTCTTCAAGTGATCCCCTCAGCCGCCAGGTCCCCGAAAATTGTAGTGGCTCAACAAATACAAGCTGATATTTTCTTCGAGTGATTCCCTCAGATCTCCAGATTGCCAACAGAATAGTAACGGCCCAGCAAATAGAAACCTGACAGAAAGAAATCAATCGATGTAGATTCCCTGCCCCTCTCGGCCGTGGTCGTCTCCCCTTCACAAAATGTGAACCTTGAACGTATGAAGACATTTTAAGTGTCAATCTAAAAATAGACCGAGAGACAAGCTTCGAAGTTTCGAGGAAAGAGAAAGAAAGAAGATAGAGCGATGGTGAGATTTATCGAAGCATAGGCGTCACCGCTAAGGCTGGGTCATTGTTTCTTCGTGTTGCTCGCTACTCTCCCCTTTACATCACGGTGCATCGATCGGCTGCTGATCTCAAAATTCAGCCATCGATCTCCACAGCTGAACTTTCAGATAAGGTAATATCCGGAACTTTGTTTCATTGTTGTTTGTCATTTTTGATGGCGACTAGATTTAGAAACGGGCAGGGCATTAATAGTGAAACTTGGTATCAGAACGTGTTGTGTAGCTCAGTGCACATGGGCGTTGTTCTGTCAGGGCATTTTACAATGTAGTTCTGAGCATTATAGATGACATGTTACACATTTAGAGAATATAACGTCTTTATATTGTATAGAGCAGAAGTGCCTGGTCGTGCGATATGCGCTCTGGACTGTCAACTAATCGATGGTCCCGGGTCCATATCCTGCCCCCTCCCATCCCCCTGCTTGAGGTTTGGACTAGGAAGGAGATTTGATATTTTTGAGGTTTTGGCACATTGGCCCAATTTAGTCCATATCGCGCCCATAATCCCTCAAGGCTCATTCTCCCTTTATATCTCAAGAGATAAATCACACAGCCAAGTCACTAAAACAAGGTCCATTTACAGTTAAGATTGTAAAAATAGTTTAAAATTTTTGATTCAATAAAAATCTGTTGTAAATACAAGAATTGCTCGCTTAAGAGTATAGGATATATAAATATATAATATAGGACTATACAAGAATTGCTCGCTTAAGTGTATGGATTCATCATTTTAATATAACTGCATTGGCTTAACGGGTAAACCCATTTTCGCAAAACCACTTTTATTTTCGTGGCGAAAGAGAAAAAAAACCGAAAGAATCATTACTAAGTTTGACATAGATATAAATGCAATGCACTAGATTAGTAATACACAAACGAATGCCCACAGGCCGCGGGAATTGTCCGGCTAGTATGTGTATATAATAGTGAAACAGGTAAACAGCAGCCACTAATGTAGTTTATATACAATTTATTTTCACTAGTTTTTTTTTTTTTGGTGAGATTGATTTTGTATAGCGTATCTTTTCATCGCATAGCATGCTCAGTACACTAAGGCTCAATCTTTTTTGCAGACATGTGGGAAGAGTGAGTAATCTGTGAGAAGGCCGTCGTACTGTCTTAAGGCAGCTCAGCAAACAAAACTTTGTGCTCCAGTTGGGGTTCGAACTCAAAGCCAAGCCAAGTTTATGACAACCAACCTTACATCCCACCATTATAAAAGAAAGAAGGTCACTGGAACTATCCCATTCACACATTACGATAGATTCTAATTGTGAGTTTGAAAACTAACCAAGTTTCTAGCTCATTTGTTTCATTCTGCGACTAGTTTCTCTCATTCACTGTGCTCGGTTAAAGCGCCTTTTGTCCTCTTATGATAAAGCGTGTTTTTAACCGTGTAGCTAAGGAATAGTGAGGATAATTGCCAGAGCAGCCAGACGCCATAATTGACAGGCGAGCAAACAAGTAGAAAATTGAACAGATGACCCCAACACGGAGTATACGCCAGGAACACAATGGTCCACCCACTCGTAGTGGAGCAGACTGGAAGGTGATACCTATTTCAATTAGAACGGGTTCCATACGGGCGCGGATTTCCTCATGAATGTTAGAATTACTTCTGCGGGAATCCACTTCCTCTTGTAATTGACATTCAAATGACATTGATATCTCGCCCACGTGACTGACGGACTTGTATCAAAAAGAATGAAATTAAAGATTTAAAAATAAACAGTTTGAAATTTAAAACAAACCATAACTTGTTTTGTGAGCGATTAATAAATTCTAAAAGTCAGTCAAAAGACTAATACTGATCTGTTTCACTTGAAATCATAAGGTGTGTAGTCAAGCATGCCTTAAGACTCTCAACCACGCCGTACGTGTAGTTTGGATATAACCAGTGGTCCGCAATTATATTACAGCAATTTCTTTACACTTGATTGATACAAGGATTGCTGAGGGACACCAGTAGCACAGGGCTCTCTGAGGGACACCGGGAGCGCAGGGCTATCTGAGGGACACCGGGAGCACAGGGCTCTCTGAGGGACATATGGAGCGCAGGGCTCTCTGAGGGACATATGGAGCGCAGGGCTCTCTCAGAGACACCTGAAGCGCAGGACTATCCCAGGGACATATGGAGCAAAGGTACGAGGGCATTTTTTTACTGCAAATACACTGATGACATAGTGTATGGATGAAAGTTCAAGATGTGACATTTTAAAAACACATCTGTTTTGTGAGAAAATATAAAAGCATACGCCCTGTTTTGTGTGAAGTGTATTGAACAACTTGAAATGGTGAATGTGATAACATGATTTCCTATATTGCAGTTCCGAACTAAAACATTATGAGCACACATGTGGAGCGTATGAAAAGCATAGTTAAGACAACAGACAGACAAAAAGAACAGGTCCCTGACATTTTCGTTAAACTTAAATCCTTTGCTATGTGAACTGCTAATAATAAAAATGTCGAATCAAGTCGTTGGCTTAAACTGACACTAAATGAAACATCTATAAAAAGAATGTGTCCTGGGACATGTACACAAACCTAACACCCTCTTATAATGTTTAGTGACAAAGAAGATTACCTTGTATTTAGCTAGAGGCCATTGTCAATCCCGTAAAAAAAATTGTGTTTTTTTAAATAGCGTTCCCTGTCCTACATCGGCTAAGCGTCTACGGAAGCACGTCTATGCTTTAAGACAGTTCGATTAATTTTATTTCTTCAGGACTATAGTACCATATGTATCTAATGTCTCGTTAAAGCGATGTTTAATTAACGGTAATTCGAATAATCATTGATTTTTTATTAAAAGCACAACATCAAAGTATGTTACTATCAGACCAACAGCCAAGTAGGCCATGATTAGGCTAACATCCATGAAGGATATGATTAGGCCAACATGCATGAAGGCCATGATTAAGATAACATCCATAAAGACCATGATTAGGCCAACATCAATAAAGGCCATGATTAGGCCAACATCCATGAGGGCCATGATTAAGCCAACATCCATGAAGGCCATGATCAGGCCAACATCCATGAAGGCCTTGATTAAGCCAACATCCATGTAGGCCATGTTTAGGCCACAACAAAGAGGAGTTAAAATAAGATCGCTTAAAATAACAAGACATAAATATAAGTCGAGGCTAAAAGAGAAGCGCTTGTTTGACAGACGTGAGAGAGGAAATTGAAAATCTTGGCGCCCTAAAGAAACGGTCAGCCGATTTCTATTGTGAGGGATATTAAATTGAGTACCATTTCTTAGTCGGAAAATAAAAAGAGAAAAGAAAAGCGGGGGGGGGGGGGGGGGGGGAAAGAGGAGAAGAGAAATCCGCAAAACTTTTAGACCATGTTCTGGAAACATGTTAGACATTGTGTCAACTTAAAAAAGAGATAGATATAAGTAAAGGTCCTTGAGATCTATGGGGAACATGATGTAAAGTTCATTGTCCTGTGGCCCATGATTAATGAGGGTGACATGTGGTCAGCAAAACAACCAACCGCCTTTGCTTTTCCCCAGCTAATGCCAGAAAGCCAATGTAAACAGTTTTTGAATTCAGTGTTGTAGATAGATCTAGAGACAGAATGATTTCAGATGTTCTGTAGAGTCTCATAGACTTTCTTGCTAGACTTAGGAGATAACAGTGGATATACGTGACTATCTAATAACCACAACCGAAGACACATGTATATAATCCATTGGAGGCATTCTGTCACAACTTGATTTCACAACTACGTCAAGGAGGGAAATGAAACAGAACTTTTTTGTATAGCGCAAGAATAATAATAATGGCAATTCTTCGATTCCGAAGGAGTAAGCACAACAATATCTCTATCTCTTCTATACAAATTACGATCTAATTTTAATCAACAATGATTACCGTGACAATTTTTTGTCTTTGTGACCGTTCGTTTTAGTGAATGAGGTCAATTGTGGCGCTGCACTTTGAAAAAGGCGCAAAAATAACCGAAGACAAGAAAACAGCTTGGCAGCAGAAATTTTGATATTTTATATATATTTGGCACATTAGACGGCCATGTTCCCATAATCCCTCAAGGATTACTTCCTCTATATAGGTCAAGTGCTAAGAGTTATACAACTGAAGGCAGAAGAAAAAAGAGAAAAGAAGTAACTGGCATGTGTTGAAGATACAGATTTCCAGACCAAATTTAATTTTAAGGTGATTATAAGTCAAACCAGAGTTTTCACTGCAGTTATTTTCCCAAAAACATACACAAACTGTCAAATTTCTATGAAAATCGTTAGAGCAGGTTTCGAAATATGTGTTCCACCCACCCCCTAAACCCATGGAGAGTTTGCAAGCTAATAAAGGGATTTATAAACTCAAGGAAATACACAAGCCCCGTCTGGAATCACCTGGCCAGTGTGCTAGTGAACATTCCTGGCTCACGTTGGTCTCAACCTTTCACGTTAATAGTAAATTAACCCTTCAGAACTAGCGATCTCTAGCGCAGATGATGTAGAGGTAACATGTTTGCAATGGCCGACGGATAACGAGGCGAAACACGGCAGTCTAGTACAGATATACCCTCACAAAGGCGGTACTGCATTACTAGATCTCTAGCTAGTGTATACGTACTAACCATGAAATAGAAACACTGTACTCACTGTACTCAGACTGGAGGGTGGGGGGAAATGGTTCAAACCCACGTGACCAGATGACAAAGATAATGAATGATGACTATTTTGCAGTGTCATATGGTGAACATGACTGCCAGGCAAGGTGTCGCCACACAACCAGCAGCATATGGACCTTAAGGTCTTTCACACGTGCGTGCATCAGGAATGCAGTTTCACGTACACACACGTGATCATTTCAGACTGTTTACGAAACCAGCGTCCCAGGCGATCGTTTCATTCTTCATCAAAGACTACAATTAATCATCGTTTATTTGGTGCGGTGATATGTTTACGTTCTGTCCTGAGACTATGTGCACAATAACAAAGCTGGAGGGTGCTGTCGTCAAAAAGTAAATATCACTTTACGATTAGTTGTAACTAAAGCCTATGTGTGGTATGACCAATTGCTACAAAGGGATTTTCACAACAATCAATGTCATAACTTCAGTTGAAAACGTTTGGAAATGAAACATATGAAATCAAATAAATGTATTTTCATGTTACCATATTATATTCCTACCATTGCTAAATAATTTATTTACTAAAAAAAAAAAAACAACCTTTGTTGTAACGTTGAGAGAGAGTTCTGAATACAATAGACAGAGAGGCAATTTCTTTAATAAAAAGTCGTTCCTACATTCATCTCCAGACAGCACAGAAACACTCAAGGGCTATTGTAATGGGACAATTCTAAAGTATCCGAGTGGCAGAATGTCTCCGGTTCCTTGTTACACAAAATGTCAAGAATTCCATGCAAAATACAACATTCTCTCGGGGATACATAACATAGCAAATGGTGTATGCCGGCTGCTTCTCATTCAAAATGTTGAAAGGAGAATACCAAGACCAGTAATCGTTCTATCACCAATCATGTTACGTCATTCCCGCTCTTTTTCTTTCCTTATTACTATGTCCGCCTGGCTCAGCACAGTGATGTTAGGATGAGCTGCTCACCACACGTCAGTGTCACCTCGTTTTACTGTCCAGGCGATGTCCATTAGGACAGGGCGTAGGCGAAGATCTCTTGATCGTGAGGACAGGAAAGGGAAATTACTTTGAAAGTCTTCACAAAATACCCACTTTCCAATCAGTAATCTAAATCGCCCTTACGATCAAATATCATAATTGCTCTTAAAATATTGCTCGCTGGATCCATTACGTTGATTGCTCTGTCTGTTAACAGAAGGAAGATTTCTAAATGTATAGACTGGGGTTACTAGTTTCCACAAGCTGTTCATATCTTGGTGAATACAGTTTTAGTTAATGATATTTCACAAAGGGATACCTTCTATTGGCTTATACTACAACAAAGAAAATGGGATCACTGAGACTCGTTTATTTTGGTCTAATTGTGTCCCTGTGCTTGAGCCCAACCCTAATATAAACCCTATCGTCCAGTGACTATGACTAAACGCTGTAATTCTTGTAAGACAGACATAATTATCTATCTTATCTTATATATTGCAGAAGTTACTAAAAAAAAAAAAGATAATTATTTCCTACGCATTTCATGTTTCAATCTGGTCATGCATTTTAATAACTGACTTAAACCAGTGATTCCCAAAGTGGTCTATATAGATCCCCCAGAGGTCTACGAATACTTTCAAGGGGTCTACGAGACAAAAAAAAAAGTTTGAGAACCACTGAATTAAACACTGCTAAGACGTTGGTTTTCCTGGCCGATTCAGACAACCCATTCCATTCTCTAATGGCTCTAGGGAAGAAGGAGCAATTGTAAGAATTTGTTCTAGTGTATGGAATAAGAAATATGCCTGTATCTTTTTGTCTTTCTGAGTATTTCATTACGTTTTGTTTTTCTATTTGTAAATTTCGGTTCATTGTTTTATGTATTTTAGCTACTTTAATTGTACAATAACCTACGTTGATCAGAAAGTATGACATGGTTTATATGCTATTACAAGACAGCTTCCCAGAATGTGAAGGAAAAAAATTCTGGTATAAATAATTAAGGAGCATTAAGAGGACATTGACAGCAACAACATAGAAAATGGGAAAGGGGCGCGATATCACGTAATGTATTGTTACGTATTTCTGAATCTTCTGGCTAAATGTACTAGTAGGCACACAAATAAAAACACTGCAAAGAACTTGACCACTCAACTTTCAGCTTTATATAACTTTATTGAATATTAACTATAACAATTCGTCACTGTAACATGTAGTGTATACGTCTTACATCGACTGTAACGGCTCAAGTCCACTCTCTCCTACTGTCTCGCACAGTTGACAACAGTAACGACGACTGTACTGACTCTTTTCACATAAACTCTCTGGTTTATATAGAGTCCCTAATCGCTTGTCCAATATTGCAAAAACACTGCTAGTATCCTCTGGAACAACACGGGAGGAAACATCACATCCTGTCGTTGTTTATATGTGTCGATTCCAGAGAACACCTGCTGCAGTGTCACACGTAGTGACCTCTAACAGTCACTGTTCATTTATAACACTGCCCCCTTCGTAGATCTGTTCGTCCCCTGGAATAACACGTGAGGGCACATCGCATCCAGTCTTTGTTTACACGCATAGATTCCAGAGAACACTCGCTGCTGTGTCATCTCGCCGGGGTCACACATAGTGACCTCTACCTGTCACTGTTCATTCGTAACAGTATAAACAGATCTGCATCTCCTTTCATTCTGTCGAGCATACAGGGAGAGAGAGAGAGAGAGGTGCATCTTGTAGAGTTGATAATACTAAGAATAGATCTGAGGTCCCTACTTAGAACAAGACATGTTTATGACATAGTTGTTTTTTTTCCATTCTTGCTCACAGTCACCACATGGACTCGTATCTTTGATGAATGCTTCATGCACACAGCTCTAGACCAGTGGTTCCCAAACATTTTCCTTAACGGAACACTTCTCACGTTCTGAGTAGTTAGCGGAACACTTTGCTTATTTTTCTTTAGAGAGATTAATTCGCATGGTGGCCAACTAATTAGTTATTCTAGCAGTTCGTGGAACACCTATTGAGGCCTTGCGGAACACTAGGGTAAACTTTTCGTGACCCGGGTTCTTCTGTGGCGGCATTGAGCAACCAGTGCTGTATCTCTGATCAATCAAGTCTTGCTGAATAATGCAGCTATACAAACCAGTGAGTTCAAATAGACATGTAAAAAAAAAGTGTTTTTTTTTTTTCAAGAACAAACTGAAATTGACATTTCAAATAAATGTCTGACTTTAGAAACTACAACGTGAGAGAAAGAGAGAGAGAAAGAAGTGACATCTAAAGACAACACAGATCTACTAGATAACTAGAGTCTAAATAGAGCCGTGATACTAGTTTCGATGTACATGTATTGCGCAACAGTAACCATCTACATCCGGTGTAATACTTGATAGACCATTTGTGCTAGCACTGCTGACCTATATACTTTTTACATTTAAGGTGAGCAGGAGAAAACAATCTATACTGTTACACTGATAGAACACTTGATCTTTCAATAGAAAGTGTCTTTAATAGTTGGTAGTTTTATAACTAGGTGTGGGAGGGATATAAGAAGAAAAGGAAGGAAGAGGAAGTGAGATGCAGAGAGAGAAAGAGAGAGAGATAGAGAGAAGGAGGGATACAGGGAGGGAGTGATAGAGAGAAGAAGGGAGGGATAGAGAGGGAGGAAGGGATAGAGAAAGGAAGGGGTAGAGTGAGAGAGGGAGGGAGGAATAGAGAGAGAGAGAGGGAGGGAGAGAGTAAAAAGTAAAAAAAAACCTTAAGTCTCATCAAACCAAAGCTCTATAAAACTGCAATAAAAAAAATCATAAAAGAGTTGGGGATTTAAAAAAAAACAAACAAAGAAAGGGTTGGGGGGGGGGGGGCAGATTGGGACTCAAGGGGTAACGAACTAAGAGAATGATCAACTCGCTCGTGGAAATATTCTCTCCCCCTCCCCCCGGGCATACAGGGAGGTATCGAATAAGGATTATTTGATCACGCTTACGTCATTACCAAGGCCAGACCGCCAGCAGACGTGGGTGAAAGAGAGGGGTTCTCAATTCATACAGCATCAGCCTTCCTTATCAGCTACGTCCTGCCTCTTAAAAGAAATGATAACCCTTTAGATTAGAAGCAATCAAGGTACCCGAATACACAATGGGATGAATGAAGCAAGCTGATGTCATTTGATAAGAGGTGCTTTTTCATTTCCTTTTTTTTTTGTTTCAAAGATAAACATTGTGTCAAAAGAAAATTCTGCATGTTGAAATATTTATAGTGAGAAATACTGCGTTACTTATCATTGCGTATTACTTATCATTACGAATCACTTATCATTGTCAATCACGCCTAGTTCTTATGGCTAACACTACGTAATGACATTACAAAGTTGTTGTTTTTTTGGGGTTTTTTTTCAAATCAATTCTGATGGTATGAAGTTGATGGTCTGTCACTTCATTTTCTATTCATTTCTTGCAATGATTCATTATTGCCAGAGTTATTGCCGCTGAAAGCGGAAACCGTGTGACGTGATGTTTAAAAAATGTTGATAGAAAGATGTGAACTAAATTTAATATCAAGATGATTATATATATATATATATATATCTGAACAATTATAACGGTCTAACCTAAATTTTCACCACGTGGCCAATTAGCTAGTGATTTTTTTTTTTACTAAAGATATACAAAAAGCTGTCAATTTTTATTTACAAGAAAATTGTTAGAGCCGTTTTCCTAACACAAAGGACTTTTCCCTTTCAGCTCTCTCTCTCTTTATGGTGTGACTTCTTGTGAACAACATTAATGTGAACAAAAAGGTCGAAAACACTCGTGATTAGATCCGGTTTTTTAAATTTGCATAATTTCGTACATAAGGACAAAAAAAAAAAAGTCTTCTCAACAGAAATTAACTGTCGATATACATTAGAACACATATCTATTAATATCTATGTTATCATTCATCTCAGCAATAGTCTTTCGGTGCCGAAGATTAAGGACGAGTGCAGTGTTTCACATGACTACGCAAACCCAATTGCGACCTGCGTATTTTTACAAACACGTTTGTGATAAAAACAATATCTTGTCTGGCCTATTATCAGACTGTAAAACCAAAGTGCCTCGAGAACTTAACGGACCTAAAAAGCTAAACAGGAACCTATCTTCATGTTTTGAACAGGTAGACCTTAGCAAAACAATAAGGAGACTGATCTTCTACTTCTACTTATATGTAGTGTGTTTGCATTACCTATTAAAACAAGGTTACAAAAACAGTTTGTATCGAAACACAAACTCAAAAAATCGGCCCCTCCCCCCAAAGTGGACCACCCAGGCAGGTAAAATGGCAGGTATCAATATTTTCAGAAAGAACATGAGAATTAAATTCTACCAAAAACAAATGACAGAGAATAATGGAGAAAGACGTTTGACAGATCTTGTGTGGTGCCCCAGCAGTCCATCAGACCAATGGATAGGTGAAAGTGAATGTTAAAAAGTTAAATGCGAACCTGGCCTAACTAATGTCTTATAATAAATATCTAATTGATCTAATTTTTTTGTAAAGGGCCAATCTCTTAACCTTTAGTTAAGTGTTCTATGGTTACGATGCAGCACTGCAGTTCATGCGATAATATGAAAATCTACTTATTAATTGTTGTTTAAAATTATGACTAACTTATAAGCATACTAAATAGATTTTTTTCTCTTTAAAAAAAAGTAAACATTTTTTTTGGGGTAAATGTAGTACTTGGTAGGACAGAACTTACATAACGTAGCAATACAAATGTAAAAAAAAAATTTAACAAAAAGTCCAAAACCATTTGCATAAATGTGTTAAAAATATGGTAAATTTCAATCTCCGCTACTAAAGAGCCTCCCGTGTTTGTTACTATTAATAGTGAATAGTTGTAAAAGTGGTGTATTTTTATGAAAAAAAAAAAAAAACTGGTTGCATAAGTGATTTAAAAAATTTGATTTTTCGCTTTTAGAAAAGAAAAAAAGTAGCCGTTGCATCAGAACTTTGAATGGACTAAAGTATTATTACTATCTTTTCTAGTTTACGAAATCTAGACTGGACGGGCGGACAGACATTTCACACAAAACTAATAGCGTCTTTTACCCTAAAAAAGATTTCTCAAATGGTCCTACAGATTTGAGAGAGTCATGAATATTCTAGAAAACAAAAGCAATATTTATTGTTACCATGAAAACATTTTCGTTCAGAAACCAGGATACCAGCTTAAAACAGGACTTCTCAATGATAACAATTTTAGTATGTAAAAGTAAAGATAGGCCTACCTTTCCTTTATAAGAAAACAGATAATACTTTTTTTTTTTTACACGATTAAAATAACAGCATCAAATTTTAAAAAAATATATAATTAGACAAATCTGTGTTCACTAGTCTGTAATGATTAGAATTAGAGATCTAATCAAGATCTAGGCTTAGGATGAACATTTTCTTGTTTATGAATGCATAAAATTTAGAGCGATTGGGCTGAAAAAAGCTTTGTGGTGAACAGGAGGTTATTTGCAGTTGATGAGAATTTTTTTTTAAAAAAGTTGTTTAAAATGTGGTGCCGTCAAATGTAACACAAAAGTTTCCTATAACAACCCTTTATCTCTGTTTCTTATTATTAAACGTAATCATTCTGTTATAATAGACACGAACTTAATAGGGCGAGAAACTGGAACAGACACAAAATAGAGCAGAGAGATTCATAAGTAACGAATATTCACATTTGACTTGAGTAACACCTTTAGTAAAATCATTAAATTTAGAAAGCCTTCAGGACAGAAGACTCAAAAGTAAAGTAACAATTATACATAAAATACTGAACCATAATCTTCAAATACAAAAACAAAAATTAATAAAATACTCTGAAAGACACAAAGATAAAGGCACATTCCTCGTCCCATATGCTAGGACAAATTTGTACAAATGCTCTTTCTTCCCTAGTGCTATTAGAGCATGGAATGGGTTGACTGAGCTAGCCAGGAAAACCAGTGGCTTGGCAGAATTTAGATTGTCTAGATTGACCTAGGAATACGCGTAGGACGTAATCATCTTCTTTTGAAAAAAAAAAAAAGAAAGATAAACGTGTAAAAATAATGCAGCAAACGTGAAGTCTGGACCTAACGTGAAGTCTGGCCCTAACGTGATGTCTGGACCTAACGTGAAGTCTGGACCTAACGTGACGTTCTGTTATGAAAGAGTTCATTTTTGAGGCTCTGTGTGTGTGTGTGTGTATGTGTGTGTACAAACCCAAGTATTATAACGCAAGTTTCTGTTTGTTAAATATAGACATCGGTAGGATAAGATATGAACATAAATGTGTCCACTTCCTAATGACGATACTTAGAAATCTAATAGGGATAAAAAAAAAAGTTCTAATAGCACTTCTTCAAAAAGAAAGATTTCCTAGCACTGTGTACATTGGAGTCTAGTGAACTATCAACCTGACAGCAACACAGCCATACTTCACTTTACATTCATCTATGGCAAGTTTTTGTTGTTTATTTTTCACACAAGAGTTTGTGTACAGCAAATGTATTTCATAAGAAAGCCATGTGCTCTGTACAACGATGTTTTACACACTTCTAAATTTTGTCAAAATAAAAATAAAACGGGTAATTTAAAGAAGCCAAGATGGCTAGAAAATAAAAGGCAAGGACCCTTGACAAAAATTAACGAATGCACAAAATTTAGCACGACGCCATCTTTCCTTGACAAACAATTGTGACGTAATAAGGTGACTAGCATATGGGAGTGTTCTAGGTCAGCGGTTCTCAGCCTTTTATGCTCGGCGGCCCTTTTTACAATCCCCCACTCTGTCGCGACCCCCCCCCCCCCGCAAACACACATAGCAATAGAAGAATAGACAAAACAATCCATTTTTTCGATGGTCTTAGGCGACCCCTGGCAAATCGTCAATCGACCCCCAAGGGGGTCGCGATCCACAGGTTGAGAACCCCTGTTCTAGGCGTATCCTAGCTCAAGCATGGAAAGTCCACAGGTCATCGATGTCCATACTTTTTATCGAACTAATGGAATGACCGAATGGTATTTGTAGTGAGAAGAGCCGTCATCCCAGTTTGAACGGTCGGTTTTGAAATCTGAAATCGCGTCATTAAGAAATAGAGATCTAATTCTAGAGATTGGAACTTTGGACCAGTACTCATTATATATTAATGATACTGGAGAGAAAGACTGCATTGCGTTGCATTACACTTTGAAGAGCCGTTACTGTTATGTGCATACATGATGAAAAGTGCGACGTTGAATATTAATTAGCTACTAGTAAACTAGTGTGCTGTATGTAAGTGAATTATATACGTGCCTGTTGGATGAAACATTTCTCGTATATCACTGTTTGTTGTTTAATGCACCTTAGTGAATACACACACACAAATATGAACTCACCCTAATTGGTGTTGATCATAACGAGGCAGAGACATAGTCCATTAGCTAGCGGCGTTTACTATGAACACTTTACACGCAATAAACAAAGGAAAACAGTATAACAGCTTACACTCTCATATATGTTCGATTTAAAGGTTTTTTAAAAAAAGAACAATTGGCGTGCAGAGATAGCAGATTATCTACAGATTAGTCGTGTAAATAGCAATGGACACAGTGATTGAACTGAAAACGAACAAGCAAAAAGCCCTTACAGACAGGAAATAATTTAAATGCCTTACTAACGATTCAAGTGTTGTTTCCCGCCTTAGAATCTGCGTTAGTTCCATTCATAAAGCCCATTAACCAAAGGTCAAGATAACAAAGAAAGAATTTCCAAGTGACTTTAAAAACAAAAATAAATTACGTAACTACAACACAAATCGAGTACAACATGACGAATATCAGGAGTTGACTGCAGCACGCCAACTATATAGGTTTATTGTTATTATACAGACCGCGAAATAATTTTAAAAATTAAAAAAAAAAGGGGGCTTCGGACAATTCATCACGAACTGCTATCATATACGATTGTAGGAAGTTCAGAAGGCAGACAACGCTAACATATATCTCAGCCATATATGCCAGCCTACTTCTAGAAGTAAATTAGAAGCTAGCCGTTGTCTTCTATATTTGAAATAGTCGTATTCGCTTGAGAAACAAAATAATCGAGCGACCTCTTAAGCAATATATACATTAAAGGTTTAATTTGAAATATAATTAAAGGTTTAAATTAAAAATATGTTTATGTGAGTGAAGATCTTTCAAAAAAGCTGGTCAGCAAGGTGTAATGGAATACAGTCGGTTAGATGCACAGCTGAATTTTCTCTAAAGATTGAATCATATTGCAGTCATGAAAAGATGATCATTGTATGGGTGATATTCACACATGAAGCGATTGGTGGAGCGCCTTGATTCAAAGCAACTTGGCTCTAGATTGGATAATTTAAATAAACCCATATCTCATTCTTCTATTGCCACTAGACAAAGAAAAAAAAAGAGTTGGGGGGGGGTAGAGAGAGAGAGAATTGAAACTAAAATAAGAAAAGTGGTAACAGAGGGGTACTAGAGTAGTATTACTAGTCTATAAAACGTTGTCCAAATGTAAATTGATGAAAAGTTAGTTGTTTTGTTTTCATGTACATGTAGGCCTATGTGTCTGTGTGGTCTCAGGAAATACTGCAATCATTCTCAATCTTCGGAATCAGATGTGTGATAGTTATATTTGGCTAATTGCCCCACCAGTTTTAAGCTCTATTCATTCAAGCGTGTAAAAAAAATGATAATTTCATGATATTATTTTTACGTAAGTGACCACAACCATATTTGTATTTCTCTGAGAGAGATTTCCCCACCTGTTTATTGGACGGCTGTTCGTCCACTCTGAAGCGTTGATCGATTCGGTAGCTACTAGATCTATGTTGAAAGGTTTGTGTTTATTTAACCGTGACGTCCAATGTGTGCGGACAAGATCGATGCTGATGTTTGGCTAGTACTGATCCCCCCCCCTTTCCCAAGGCCCTTCTTTCAGCTTTGTGGTTTGTCTTCTAAATGGACCATGCGGAAGTCTAGTTGAGATGATTGTAGTTTTAGCCGACATGACATGGAATTCATCGTTGTTGTTATAGTTTTCTCAAAGCCACCAAGTTCAATGAGGCTCAGACATCGCAAAGAGGTGGACATAAAATAATCATAAAAAAATTTATGAAAAGGAATTATAAATAATAAATAAATTGCCACATGTTTGTTCCAGAAAGAGAGAGAGAGAGAAAATTAATGACAATGACACGAATAATTCTTTTTGTAAGTTTCGTTTCAGCATTGTTTCTGTGTTCTGTAGCAAGCACTATTTATTTGCGCGCGCTTCATCCATCCAATCATGTTTGTTTTCTGAGAGCGTGATGACGTATTATAAAATCGTGAAGAACATAATTTTGAGACCACTCTAGTGTTATGGACGAGCGTGTTTATGCTGAAAAAAAAAAAGGGGGAGCGGATGTTTTTGGTTGCGTAGGCTGAGGAGTTTCTAATAAAACCACGAGCTGGTCTGTCGCAATGCAAGTGGAATAAAAGGATTTGTGTACAAGTTGAAGGGGAGACAAAGCAAGAGACGTGAGACAGAAAGGAAGTGTATTATTTTTGTGAGATTTTGTCTGAAATATTGTTTCATTTTGCTACTACAAGATTTCATTTCAAGTTGAGTCTAAATGAATATTTATTAATAAACGTTAAATACAAGTTGTTTTTAAAAAGTCTATCTATTATGTTTAATTAAAATTTTATACTAGAATTTAATACGCATACACTGGTTTAGTTGTACTAGTTGTTTGGAGCTACAAACCAACGACCGAATAACACCCATGCGACTTAAAAAAAAAAACGCAAATCAAATGAAACAAAAACATAGACTGGCTGTCCTTTAGCAATTTTCTTTTACATAAAAGTCCCACATGAATGTATTCGTACACTGACACATGCAACAGTTGACTGATGAGTTTATGTGTATCAAGGACGAAAAGATTAAATAAAAAAAGTGAAATGCATTGTCACAGCATGTGTCCTGTAAGTAGCAGCACAAACTACATATGTCTCTATAAAAAAAAATGCACGGAAGAACAAGCACTGATAACGCTGACATAAAAGCATGTGCTAACATTCTCACAGCTGAACAACCTACTATGACCTAGATATAGTTCTAGAAGTACAGTAGCTATATACACGCGGGTAATTTGCTTATTGCAGACGATGTAAAGAAAATGTAGATTGTTAAAAAAAAAAAAAAAAGCTTTAAGAAAAGTATTACTAAGTGAAGTTGAACATTTATTTGACAAAAATTTAGAACACCGCTTCAATGAATTTAAATGTTCAACCAGAGTTCAACATTTAATTTACAAAACTTAGAACACCGCTTCAATGAATTTAAATGTTCAACCAAAGTTGAACCTGGAAATGACACAAAGAAAAATGTGTGAAGAATTACACCAAATTGAAACAGCAGAGAGTAGTGAAGAGAACTCCCACTTAGAGACCAAAAGCAAGACAACTAGAAATACAAATTAGACCAAAGAGTTAAATAAGAAACAGTATTGAGTATTGGAAGTCAAGGACACTCATTTGTAGCTATGTATAAACTAATGATGTCACCATTACACAAAAGTAACATTAAATTACTAGCTGTAGAGGTTGTTACCAAACTTTTCTCCGATGATTACAACTAGCAGAGTCTATTCATTATATAAATGCAAAGGAAACATTAAGCTTGGAATATGAGTTAAAATTTAGATATACACACACAGTTCCCTTGTGATATATGGGGCATATGATGTAAAGGTCATTTGTTACTATGGCCCGCAGTTAACAAGGGTGCCATGTGGCCAGCACAACGAACAACCACCTTTACTTTTCTGTAACTAATGCCAGGTACCCATTAGAGCTAGCTGGACCCAGAGGGAAGTTACTCCCTTTAGCACTCAGCCACCACACCTCCAAAATGTAGATATAATCAAATATAAATGTAGCTGGAACTCAGGCTACAAACTAAATATGCTGCTCTTTGAGCACTGAACAGTAGGGAAAAGAAATAAACACAGGAGTCAAGTCAATTATTATGTCTAGATCAAGTCTCCAAAGTAGTCTTCTCCCCTTGCAATTAAATAGATTGGAGAAAAAAAAATCTTGACTCCTACTTTATGATGTCCTTTTGTATATTCTTGACAAATAATTGTTTGTGTTTTTACTTGTGAAAACAAAAAATGAATTGTCTATGAAATATTTTATTTTTTTGTGATCTAGTTCTTTAAATAACTGTATTTGAAACATTTCCATTTTTTAACTAAACTTTATATTAGAAATTGGCAGCCTGTATGTAAGATATAGCTTTGGTGTTGATCTGCTAAGTGGGTAAGGAAAAACAGGTCTGAAAGCACTGATCTAGATATATGTCACTGTGACATAACTGACATCAAATCAAAAAGACGTTCTAAATACATACATGCTACACAGTCAATGAGTTGCAAGTCCCCAGTAGCAGGTAGGTCTGCATACAAGCATTCCTTTAAGCTTTGACACTCTGACACTTTAGAATCATCAGGTCAGTTGTGAGTGTGCAAACAAAAAATATTTGTCATATTTTGATGGATTAAATTAAAAAGTGGCAGTCAAGCAGAGATCTCCAGCAGGATGGAAGGGGATGTGATCAAAAAGGGTTCAAACTTGGGGACATCATCATGACAGCCAGAGGTGTGTACCACATGACCAGGAAGCAATATTGGCCTAGCCCTCAGGCCCAAGTTTTATACTAGCTCGAGACTAGTGATTGGATCTTTTTTTTTTTTTTTAATTTAGTTTATGTCTGTAATTAACATGAATACTATTGATTAGGTCACAGTAACTTAGTCATGTTGATTGGATAATAAATTTGATTTCTTTTTGTAAATGAAAATCTATAATGTATAAAATATAAAATCTCTATAAGATAGAGATACGATCTTTAAGATACGAATTTAAAAAAAAAAAGTATTTATTTCCCCTTTCAGACCTTACTATCTATAGAGCAGATGATGCTGAAGTCATCTGTTGCCCAACGGTTAATGAGCAGGGTGTTATGTGACCAGTGACAAAGACCTTTACTTTTCCCCAACTAAAGTCAGGCATCCATTAGAGTTGCTTGGATTCACCGAGATCGGAACCCAGGGATCCAGGTTAGAAAGGAAAGCACTTAACCACTGTACCCCCCCCCCCCCAAGATAAGAATTACCAAGAGCCTAAACTTTATAGGAATTCTTTTATTTTATTGGCTCTTGCATAGTGAATACTTTCAGTCAGCAAGAGACCTTAAATCTAGTGCATCTGGACAGTGGACATAATCTGGATCTAGCTAGACTCTCACCCATTATCTTCCGCCAGCTATTCTCTTATCACAGTGATGACTGAGTCACTAAAAGCATATGCTGAAGCATTAATAAGCATCTAGTCTAAATTATATAATTTTAATTTTTTAGTAGTTTTCTAGATCTACAAGACTTTTGTGATTGGACTGTATGTTTATCTTCTTATTTAATAAATTACAGGCATTCCTTCATTAAAAAAAAAGCTATCTTTATTTAATTATATGCATATCTGTGTGTTAATATAGTCTTGCATGTTAATTAAAGACTTTAACAATGGTTCTCCTGGCTGAAGCCTGAGCCCATGCTGTAATAGACTAAAACAACACGAGCTTCAATAAACACAATGATTTTATTAGTCTATCTTTTATGTTCTTTACTCCAGCCACTTGTTCTCTAAACTGACCTCCTTTTACACACACAGTCCTAACACACTGCTGTTCACTCAAGGTCCACTGGTCATTTCATACACAGGCACTACCAGCCACGCAAAACTCATACACTTACTATCACACATGCAGGCATGCTTTAGTCTAAAACTAATGACTAGTTCTAAATCTAGGTGACAACCAAGGGAAAGGAAAGAGATTCTTGTTCACATTTGTTTTTATATACTTAGAGCTACATGTCGTGAATCATGTGAATCATGATCAAAACTGATTCTTATTCTTGATTCTCTCAAGACTATATAGATCTATAAATACAATATATGTATTATTATTATATATGTATATCTAGACAGAGTAGTCTAGAGCTAGAGCCTGTAGTGACTAGAGTCTAGGTCTTAGATATATAGATCTAGTGTCAGTCTAGAGTCTAATTAAAAAGTTAGACTAATGCCTAAGTCTAGCTTCTCTTCTAGATATATAAATATAGAGTCTATTATAACTAAAAAGTTACTAATTACTTACTTAGTTACTACTAGACTTAATTTTATTAACTACTAGACTAGATCTAGATCACTAGAATGACTAGATCTAGACTTGACTAGATCATAATAGATGCTAGTAGATCTAGATCTAGACTCTATAGTCTATACTCTATATATTATAATGTTTAGACCCATCATCTCTCAGTAGTCTCAGTGACAGTCTTAGATCTATACTATAGTTATAGTCTATTATGAGTCTTTAGACTAAGTCTAAGAGTAACTAGATCTATCTAGTATAGTCTTATAACTTATTTGGTTAGCATTGATGATAATGAATAAATGATACTGATGAAAAGATGATCATGATAGTGATAGTCACAGTGAATTCAGAATAGTGAAAGTGACGGTAGTCGAGAACTCAAGATTGTGATATAAATCATAAATTTTTATCATTGTTACTGCTTACCTGTGCGTTCCAGGGTTGCCAAGGTGAGGAAGCGTTTACTTGGTCCTACTAGAAATAGAGTCACAAAAAAGTATTTCCAAAACATTTTTGAGAAATTATGTTCTGATGGAACTGCCTAGCTAGAGCTACTTAAAAAGGGGGTTTGTTTATGTTGCCATCCCCCACTGAAGATGTCTCGCTGGCATAATCACTCTCGCTACTTCTCGGTACTACAGAAGTGTTAAGCGAGACGGTCTGTTTATTGCCAGGTAAACTGGATTTTGATGAAATGAAAATGGTGATAAAACTAAAATCGACGCTTCATATTTACAAAGTTCAAAATGTCAAAATCACCTTAAATGGCTCAAACATTTATAAAAGTTTTTAATTTAGCAATACATTGAATATAAACGTATATGAATTAACTAATTAATGAAAAAGTGAATATTTAAATGATAATATAATTAAATTGAACTGTTCTAAGATGACATTATAAAAATTTCTGCAATTTGCATAAAGAAAATTGGCAACTCTTTTATCTTGTCTGCTAATTATTTATGTTATTCTGTATACACCAAGTAGATCTAGATAAAGATCTAGAGTTACATCTACTTAACTTGAAAAAAACAAAAACAATAACAATAGCACCTGGCCATTGACGTCAGAACACGGAAATGAAAACAATATGGAGGAAGAAGGAGATGTTGTTTATCAGGTAACAAAGTAGTTTTCATGAATGTAATTGAAAAAGAAAACAAATAAAAATGTAAATTAATGTTCTTTATGTTAAATTTCGTGTTTTTTCATATATAATATCGATTAGGAGTTAATTCTAGATGAAGACGGTTACTCGTTTACATTATTATATTGTTGACTTGTTCAAAACGAAAGTATGCCAAGAATTATTGCCCAGGATTACCTCCTCGTGCATTGTAAGCAACTTTAGCAACTCTCAACAGGTAGGCGTTGAAAGAGGTTCATACAGTACTAAGGAGTACGCACGTGCATAACTCTGTCAGGTTGGAATTTGCTGGCTTGACTAGGATTACTAGGAATGCTGATCAAGCAGTTTATTTTTGTATTGAAACTATTGCATCATTATTATCAGAGAGGCCAATTTTTGGTTTACTCACTATTTAAAAGTATTTACTATCTTGGCTGAAAAAGTCATCAAAAGTTTGGCCTTAGATGACTTAGAGTTAATCAAGTTAATGTCTTAGAGTTAATGTCTAGTCAAATTTTGAGTAATCTGGGAAATAACCACATTTAAGACTCACACTGATAGATCTGATTCTGGGACTAGGTCATCTAGGTTAAAGTAAAGTTGCCTAGACTACTCTCAGTTCAACTTCAGTGCCATATTCATATGTATAATGTTATCTTATAACATACAGATTACAGATATTACTTTTAAAAAAAGATGATTACATCCTACTCGTGTCCATCTTCTTCTTCTTATATCTTCTTATATAATACAGACGTTACTTCAAAAAAAGAAGATGATTACGTCCTACGCGTCATGCATTTAGTCATGCATATTAACCAATGATTTAAATTCTGCCAAGTCACTGGTTTTTCTGGCTAGCTCAGGCAACCCATTCGATGCTCTAATAGCACTAGGGAAGAAAGAGTATTTGTACAAATTTGTCCTAGCATATGGGACAAGGAATGTGCCTTTATTTTTGTGTCTTTCAGTATTTTATTAAATTTTGTATTTGAAGATTATGGTTCAGTGTTTTATGTATAATTGCTACTTTACCTTTGAGTCTTCTGTCCTGAAGGCTTTCTAAATTTAGTGATTTTACTAATGGTGTTACTCTAGTCAAATGTGAATATTCATTTGTTATGAATCTCACTGCTCTATTTTGTGTTTGTTCCAGTTTCTTAATGTTTTCTTGAGTTGAGGGGTCCCAAACGGTGGATGCATACTCTATTATTGGCCTAACCAAGGTTAAATAACATTTTAGTTTTATGTTCTTATTTGATTTATAGAAATTTCTTTTAATAAACCCTAATGCTTTGTTTGATTTTTTTATAGTTTCATCAATATGTGGATTCCATGACAGTTTTTCATTTATTATAACACCTAGGTATTTTGCGTTTTTAGTCTGTGTTACTGGTTTGCCATGAATAAGATAAGTGGAATTAATTTGTTTTAGTTTTTTTGTTACTCTTAACAACTGACATTTTTCTGGGTGGAAAGACATGCTCCAATTTGATTCCCATTTCTGTAATTCATCTAATTCTCTTTGTAAAATATCTGTGTCTTGTGTTGTTTTTATTGTTCTATATATTTTGCAATCATCTGCAAATAATCTGACTTTTGTTCCTGAACTAATGCAATTTGGTAAATCATTTTTTTAAACTAAAAATAGTAGTGGACCCAAGACTGTTCCTTGAGATACACCTGAGTTTACTGTTATTGGTGTTGATTTAGAGCCATTTATTATTACAGTTTGTTCTCTCCCTATCAGAAAACCTTTAATCCACTGATGCAGTGGACCATTAATGCCGAAATATTTAAATTTTTTAAGCAAACTATGGTGGTGAACTTTGTCAAAAGCCTTGAAAAAATCTAGTAAGATAGCATCTATTTGTTCACTATTATCTAAACCTTTTGAAAAATCATCAATTAGTCCTATTAGTTGTGTTTCACATGATCTATATTTCCTAAAGCCATGTTGGTATGGGGTGAGGACATTATGTTTGTCTAAGTGCTTTATGATGTTGCTACATATTATGTGTTCTAGGATTTTACATGTGATACTGGTATGTAGTTTCCTGAATCAGATTTTTCTCCTTTTTTAAATAGGGGGGTGACATTAGCTTCTTTCCAGTCCTTTGGTACTCTGCCCTGGTTAAGCTATGCCTGAAAGAGTATTTTGAACACTGGGGCTAGCTCATTGCTTAGTTCTTTGAGTAATCTAGCTGGAATACCATCAGGTCCAGACACTTTATTTGGTTAGGTGTTGGATAATAGTTTTTGAATTCCATTTTCTTGTACTACTATATCTTCTATGTTGTCTACTTGGTTCAAATTAAGAAATATGTCTTTGTCTCCTGGGGCTGAGAATGCTGATGCAAAGTATTTGTTTAGGATGTTTGCTTTAGTTTCATTATCATTATGTATTATGTTATGTTCATCTTTTAATGGCGCTATGCCTGTTGTTTCCATTTTCTTAGACTTAATGTATGACCATAGGTTTTTGTTGTTATCTTTAGATATTACATTGTTTATGTATTCACTCTGCAGCTGTCTGCTTACTTTTTGGGTTAGGTGTTTAATTTTTATATACTTTTTGTAAACTCTTTCTGCCTTGGTTTCTTTAAATTTTCTGTATACGTTTTCCTTCTGTTTACAAAGCTTCTTTAGTCTATTATTAAACCAGCATTTAATTATTTTATTTGATGTGTATTTAGTTGGTATATGATTTTCTATAATGCTTTTAAGATGGTTTTTAATGAAATTCCAGAGGTCATGGACTGGTTGGTTAATGTCTTTTTCTAATAAGAATGTTTGTTGAAAGTTTAATGCAGCTTGGTGTAGTTGTGTTAGGTTACATTTATTCCAGAGTAAGATTTTTCTTTTGGGTTTTGTATTGGCTACTGCTTTTATCTGACTGTGTATTTTTATGATCTCATGGTCTGATAGACCAGGGATAATATCATAATCAACTACTAATCCAGGTCTGTTGGTTAAGAAGAGATCTAATGTGTTGTTTAATCTAGTTGGCTTTTTAATGATTTGATCTAAACTTAGGTTGTGTAAAGTTTCTATGAAAAGCTCATTTATGTCCTTAAGGTTTTGGTGTTTATCTATGGTTAGTGTTTTCCAATTTATATCAGGTAGGTTGAAATCACCCATAATCCAAAAAACTGCATTTTTATTTGTCTCTTTAAGTGTAGTAATCTGATTACATAGTTCCTGCATGTATTCTAAACTAGAATTTGGTGGTCTGTAAATGCTGCCTATTATTAGGGATGTTGAGGTGGTATTAATTTTACAAAATGTAGATTCTATATTTTTTGAGTTAGGTAAAGTAATTTCTTCTGCTATAAAAGTGTTTTTTATTGCTAAAAGAACTCCTCCATGATTGTCAGTCCTATCCTTTCTAAAAATTTCATAATTACTATTGAAAATTTCTGTATTATAAATTTCAGGATGTAGCCAAGTTTCTGTTCCTGCAATTATGTCTGGTTTCTCACATTCTAATAAAATTTCTAAGTCTGCTGTTTTGTTCCTAATGCTTTGAAAATTTATTACTAAGGTTTTAAGGTATTTTGGTATTACTTCTTTAGTAGGTTTGTTTAGTGAGGCTGTTGTATTAATTTTAGTAGATTTAGGTTTAACAGGAGTGGATCTGGCTAGTGGTTGGTGAGTTTGTTTTGGGATGGTGTTTAGGATGTTGTATGGGTTAGAAGTGTCTGCATCAAAGGAATCAAACAGTCCTGATGTAAACTGAGGTAACCCACACGGTACACAGTGCCATGATGCATCTTTGTTGCCTAAGGCATAATACACAGGTGTATTCATATGGAGACATGATGCATGGTACCATTCATCGCATGTGTCACATTGAATGGCTTTCTGTTTCATGGTGCATACTTTTTTGCAGATGTTGCATCTATCTTTAGATCTAGGCCCTGGATTTGACTCTACATCTCCTGCTATTAATATTAACAGTGATAGGTATTTATTTCTACTGTGTCTGATTGAAAACTTCAATTTGTGATGGGTAATCTTCTTTAATGTTATGTATGTGTATGTTAGGTTATTTTTGAAGTTGCATTGATCTAAAGTGTGATGATAGATTATATGTCAATATAGCCATCAATGACTTGAACTTTGCCAAGTCATTAGTTTTCCTGACTGACTCAGTCTCAGGCAACCCATTGCATGCACTAATACCAATAGCAAGGGAAAAAGGAGTTTTTGCAAATTTATCCTAACATATGAAACAAGGAATGTGCCTTTATCTTTGTGTCTTTCTGAATATTTTATAAGTTTTTTTTTTCAAGATTATGGTTTAGTGTTTTAGTTTAGTCTTCTATCCTGAATGGTCCCAAAATTTAATGATTTTACTAAAGGAATTACTGTAATCAAATATATTTGTTTGCTATGAATCTCACTGTTTTGTGTCTGTTCTTGTATGTTTTCTTGAGTTGAGGGGTCCCAAACAAAGGATGCATATTCTATTATTGGCTAACAAGGCTAAATAACATTTAGTTTTTATGTTGTTATTTGATTTGTATAAATTTCTTTAAATAATATTCTCACAATGTTAGAAGAGTAATTGAAGAGTTCAATCTTATTTAGCTTATGCCTTGACTTAGGAGTTTCATGAGAAATTGAGCTTAAAATGATACATTTTTATAATTATATAAATCTACATGCCTTTGCAAAGGGTAATAAAAAATACATATAGACAAAGAACTTCATGAAATCAAACAAAGTTAACATCTTCATTAAACATTTTATCCTTCTTTGAAAACTTGTTAGACTTGGGTTGCTTTAAATTATTGAATTTGCTTTCTCAGGGTGAGGTTTTTAAGTTAAGTGAGGCAAAAAAACGACTTATTGGCTCCAAAGCAGGATCTTGGAAAGCAAAATATTTGATATTTCGATTGAGAAGTGACAAGCCCATCCTTGAATACCATAAGAGAAAACCAAAAAACAACAAAAAACATGAAAAGACTATTACAGGTAATACTCATTTGTTTAGTTTCTCTTTAGAAGAGTTTTGTTTTGTCAGTTAACTAGTAAAACTTTGTAGTATTAATCAAAGCTTTCATTAGCTAGTATAACTAGAGATGAAACAGTTTATCTGCTATTTCACGAGTGTATATTTGTACAGTACTTGTACACATTACCTTCTGGTGTACATACTATTTTTTGAAAGTGAATTTGAATGAGGTAGGTGTATTAGGGGGCAGGGGAATAAATTTCACTTATTTCTTTGTTTAAGGAGTGTTTTATAGTCAGCATAATTACATACTTCCATTATTGTGGAGTCAAGGTTTTGAAACCAGTGCTTTGAAGAAAAAAAAAGTCCTAATTTGTTCATGTTTGTGTTTTTGTGGACGCTAGTGAACTCATGCAGTAATGTACAAATAGAAGGAAATTATTGTTTTTTAATTTTATTAGTAGAATTGGTGAGAGAATGGGTGTTTTTATAAGTCTTGTATTTATGAATTAACAAAGGAGAACGTTTTATCACGTTTCCTGTGTGAAAATGTAGAGAGAATGTGGATATAAGAATAGTTGGAACTATAAGTTTACAGATTGGCACTACATGAAGAATTACATGGTGTGCACATCTGAAGCCTCTGTGATCTTCTTAACTGTCAGGATTACTCTCATCTTATTTATCATTCCTTCACAGATAGTGTTGAGCTCTGGCCAACTTTTAAAGTGGAGAAGTTGAAGAATGCCAGAGGAAGAACTTATGTCTGTGAAATTACCTCCCCTGCCCATCACACATTTCTTTCGGTGAATGAAGACAAAGAACTAGATGTATTGGTTTTTCTTTTACAGGTACAGATTAGGCTCAAAAGTAACATAAGAGGTGAGCGCTACTTGTTTTATTTAATTTGTATCTACCTTTTTTTACATAAGGACTTAAGAACTATAATATAGTGTTAAAATTGTCTTTTTTCTATCGACCACATTTTAAATTATATTAATTAATGTGTGTATATAATATAAACAATCAATAACAATTAATCTGACCTCAAATCTTATTATGTAGTCTAGTTTTGTTAGTAAGACCAGCAATTGGAGCTCAAAGGACAGTATCCCTGTGTGGAATATATTGATCTCTTTACATCCCCATTTATTGCATCACTGCATATGTTGTTACACCTGTCAATAATACGCAGTATTATTGATAACAAAGTTTGATAAATTATTATCAATATAATTATCGTTGATTTGACTTACGATATACTTATGTCCATCAAATTACAAAGTTTTGGAATTATTACAAAAAAAAATTGGTGGTATGTGTTTAGACTTGAATGGAATATGTAATACTGTGGGTTTTTTTTGTTTTTTTTTTACTGTTATTTACTGTCATTGTCTCATCACCCTTGTCTTTCATGTGTTTGTGCTTGTGTCCAGATGATCTTATCACAGTGCTGCCAGAGGACACAGAGTGTCTCCGAAAGGTTGGAGCAGCAGGCTGTACTTGTATATTACATGCATCTCCATGGGGGTTAACTCTTGCTCTTGAGGTTTGATTTTTTTTTATTAGATTGACCTATTAAGCAACAAATTACCACCAACTAAGGCAGAAATTTTTGCCTGTTGACCTTTTAGCGAAGCAGGACATTTTGGTGCAAAATGTTTTAGCAACATTATATTTGTTCATTTTATTATGCATTAAAAAAAAAACATACTTATCTATGTTTTGTAATTGTGTTCAAAATATTTTTGTGTGTAAAGTAGAATAGTTATTTAGTAAGTGATTTAAGTTTGTTGTGGAATCATTGTTATATCACTTGCATTATAATGTGTGTTTGGGTTTTAATATTGTTGAAAAGCAAAATGAAACAATAAAAAAAAAAAATCAATGTAATTTTTTTTCTCACAAAATGATTTTTTACATTTATAGTATCTCCCTCCCTCAATATCAAAGTCACAGGGGAATCTGGCCTTTCTTAGCTTGTGTTTTACACGTTTCTGGTGTTCTCTCAGAATCAAAGATTATTACATCCTAGCCCAAACCTTCCACAGAGTGGCAGGGGATCACAGCTGGAGGGTTTGAACTTGGGACCATTGAGAACTTGTCCTCAGCACATACCAGTCAGCCACTTATAGTTTGCTAAAATCAAATCAATTAATCAATTAACCCTGTGCACTCCCAGGGGAGCATAGGCCGCAACCACACCTCTCCACCGAACCCGGTTCTGAGCAGCTTTCTTCATCTGCTCCCATGTCATTCCAGTACCCTCAGCTTCACTGATGACTGACCTCTTCAAGGTTTGCTTGGGTCTGCCCACTTTCCACTTTCCTTGTGGGTTTCAGTCATGTGCCTGCCTTGCAACATTGGTAGCTGGTTTTCGCAGGGTGTGTCCTATCCAGCTCCATTTTCATTTTGTGATGTCTTGGGCTATTGGCATTTTGTCTAAATGCATTCACAAAATAGTCAAAATTCTTTTTAAAAAAAAATTTGGGGGGGGGGGGGTGTAGAGAATGTATAACATAGTGATAAAGCAATGTTTATTATACAAAGTTTGTGTTTATCAATTATTGTCAGAATATCAGCTATACACAACTTGTACTTGAATCTCGTTCTTGCCTTAACTCTGCTGGAACTCTACTATGACAAAAAGACTTGACCCAAGCCTTGTCGAAAAACACACAGCCCATTGTCAGATAACCATATATGGGTTTAAAACAAAATGGTGTTATCTTAGTTAGAAATTTTATCAAAATCTTGTACTGTTATCATCATAGAAAACAAGAGCGCTGCTTGCCCAGTGGCCACTCAAAAGCATTCGTTACTATGAAGTACCCGCCCCAGGTCATTTCAACATAGAGGCTGGACGAGTAGCTCCAATGGGAGAAGGTCTGTTTCAGTTTAAGACTCAAGGTGGAGAAGAAGATTTTATGTATGACCTAGTGGACAGTTACATTGTGAACACATTGGACAGAGTCAAGGTTAGTCCATGGTCACTAAGATTTATCTCCTTTGTTCAATATCTTTGCAAACAGTAATTTCTGACAAAGTAAATCAAATTCTTCTTTGATCCCTAAATGTCAGTCATTCCCATATTTCTAATTACATACATACATCTTCAAGATAATAAATAAGGATAATAAAATGACTTGCTGGTCCTGTCGACTATAAGAGATTCATATTTTTTTTAGAAGAAACTTATAATTAATATTTAAAAAAAAAAATTATTTGGTCAAAAGTTTAATTATTATAATTTTGTTTTGTTTTTTTAATTCACAATTTTTGTTTTATAATTTACTACATTTATAGAATATACTTTTATTATGCTTATACTTTTATTAGACTACAGTATAAACACTTCTTTATTTATCAATGACTTTCTTTTGTAGCCCACTCAAAAAGGAACTCCTGAAGAAATAGAAGACTACATTAGGGAACATGAATGTCTCCATTCTCTCACAGCCATTGCTGTCTGCTCTAAACAAGAACCAGAGATCAGAAATATCCTCAGCAAAACTTGGAACATTCCAAACTCTCTTTCAGGTAGAGACATTGATTCTATGTCAAGTCCTTGATCCTATCAAGCAATCACAAAATATATTGATTTGTGTTGACTATATTTACTCTGTACATTTGTGGATGTTTATCTTCTAAAAAAAACAACAACTTTCATGTTGTTTTTTGTACTTACTAAAAGAAGAGTTATTGAAACTTTATCTCCTTTTTATATATTCTGGTGAATAGAAGTTAAATAAACCTTAGTATTTGGCTTGTAAGACTCAAGCAGAAACTTTCATCTTGCTTTTGTGTGCTGGAGATAAAATCTTTGAGAAAGTAGGGCGATACTATTAGGCTGAATTATAAAATAATGATTACATAGACAGAATTACATTATTGTTAGGTGGATAACGTTTTAAAAAACTTTTATGTAGATGATGTTACAAAATATAGTGGTACATGAGAACCTACTGTGAATTTCATTGCAGTAGTTTTGAGTTTAAACCCTGCCATCCCTTGCTGTCACACAGATGGTTTAAGCTTGGGGCGTAATAATCTTTATTTCTGAAAGGAATGTCCAAAACTTATTTTAAAAAATGATCTCACAAATTAAGTGTTCAGTAATTATTACTTTTTTTTTTCATTCTAGAAGGGTTTAGTCCTGGCCAGCAGAGAAGTGTATCAGAAAATAGAGAAAGGTAAATGCATTTGTGCAAACTAATATGAATAGATATTACACTAGTCTATAGCTTAATTCAGATCACAAATGCTTCTCATTAGTCTTATTCCATAGATTATGTTCCATACATCCTCAAGCTTCTGAGATCTTTTAGTTTTCTTTTCTGTTACTACCATTTGCCTTAACATGTAAACACTTAATGGCATATCAGGGCTCTAGACCACAAGAGACTTCTTGTCTTTGCTGTAATCAACTTTTAAGTAGCTATGATTCCATTATGGGTAATCCTATTTTGTGTTTGTGTTGAATGTTTAAAACTGTAAGTTAGACTTGTATTCATCCTTATCTCATATTCATTACAGAGCTCAGTTCTCACCTGAACGACAAGTGCAGGCCTCTAGCTTGATCGTTAATCTAGAAAGACCAGATACATCTAGAAATGGCCATCATGCTAATGATGAAATAAGAATCACTGATCGTCCACCGCCCCCACCTACACGATCCACTAATGGGGGCAGGCCTCGACGAAGTCAAAGAAGAGAGCATAGTATTCCTAGAAAGGTGGACATCCCTTCTGTGTCCTCGGATGTGCACAGCCCCAATCCAGGTTCACCTGGAATAGCGTTAGTAACGCCAAGCTCAGGCAATAAAAAGAGACCCCCCACTAGCCTAAACTTCAGCACAGATGTCAGTCATGATGAGGTTCATCGTCACACTGAGTTCTACAATCTTTCCTCGCCAAACATGAAAGTCAGGAAGAGCAAGTCTCCCATCATAATCAAGAACACAAACAAAGTTGGCCGAGCAGAGTACCTTATGTCTCAACACCAAAGTGGGGTCAAGTCTCCAACTATCTCTTTATCGGAAAACAGAGGCTTTGGAGGTACAAATTCTTTGGAGCGAAATGCTCTGGGTAAAAGTCCAGGCAGCATTTCTGATTACCATAACACAGATCACCGTGGTTCAGATCTTGGGCACATTGGTCAAGCCAATTCTGATGATCACTTGCAAGAAAAGTTGTCAAAAAATGTCAGTGGGAGTGAGCAGAGTGTCATCAGTGGCTCTGGTTTCTCAGCTAGAGGTTACATCAACTTGCAAGATGACTCAAATGAAAGAGATAGTCACCATCAGCGTCAAGTCTCTGTACCTGAAACCATGGCATCCAGCATTGTGCCACATTATAATAGGTTCATCTCCAAAGAAAGTATGAGCAGTGATGTTTTCTCCCCTCCTGTGGTGCGTCACATCAGGCAAAGGTCGGCAGATGAACTTAGCCATGTGTCCTTTGATAGCACAGATGGTAAAGTTCATTCCAGTCATCCATCATCCTATGGCCGACAGCATTTGGACAGCAGACCAGAATCAGAAGTAAGCAGAATTTCTGAAGATTTTCGTGAAGTGGGTAGAGGGGTTGCAAGCCGAAAAGTGTCTGGGTTGGACAGCATTGATGACACTGTTAGTGAATGGCTAATGTCTGCCAGCTGTGAAGATTTAAGTGACCATATGAAAACTGTCATCTATGATGATAACAATAATGGAAAAAACAGCTCAAGTCCTGATGAGGCTAAGCTGAACACGGTTAAAGATGCTGACAGCAGCCTAACTCTCTCCTCTAATGGTTCCACTACATCTAATGAGAAACCACCTCTACCTTTTACAGGGTTAAAGAAGTTTCATGACAATACTGATGTTGGTGGTGGGAGGGACAGAAGCAGATCATTTGGGTACATGAATCTACCGCCAAACAGCGTCACTGTAACATCATCACCTAGGGTCCAGTCATCTGCCCCAAGTGCTCATCTAATACGTAAAATGGTAAACGTTAGAGCTAAACAGGAAACTTTGAGAAAGTCACTGTCAAATCCCAATTTCTTAAATCTTGGAAGCAAAGAGCACCTATTTAACCTGAAGACTGCTCCTAATGGGGCATCTTCAAAACTCAACACAGAGGCCAAACAAAAGAGTAAGTCATTCAGTAGTTTGTTCCCTGCTATTAAAAAAGCTTTTAGTCGAGAAAGTTTAGGCCATAGCCGTAGCACCACACCTGAAAGGAGACACAGTCGGAACTCAACACCCGAGCGGCGGTCAAGCTTTAGTTTAAGGAGGAGAGGCAGTGATTCAGAGTCTAACTTTAAAAGGCAGAATAGTTTTCACACTATTGGGGAGATGACCATCAAGGGTGTTCGTATGACAGAAAGAAGCAGGTCTTTTAGAAAAGTTCGTGGAGCCAAGTCAGTTGAGGCTCTATCTAGAACCCCAGATGAAGCTGACATGGGTCGCCTAAGTTCTGCTACAACAGCCTCTTGTCCTCCTACTGATGGGCTAAGAGGAACAAGCAGCAGACACGCTGAATCCAGTCGAGTGTCTGATATGAGTAGAAACATAGATGCACACAGCTTAGTTGAGGTCCGGCACTCTGACCTGCACTCCACAGTCCCGGCAAGAAATTCAGCACCATTGAGTGTGACCAACCCTAACTATGTCACCACTGCCAGGATTGAACTGTCCCCAACCATGGTTCCAGCCCAACCTGCTGAACCACCTCTGCCACCACTTCCTGCCAGGTTTAAACTTGATGTCAACTTGGGTTTAAATGAGGTTGTCAAAGTGACCCAAGATCCAGATGGCCCAGAAAAATCAGTTGGTTATCTGAACATGTTAACTGACTACTCACCTTCTAGCCATGAGTCTAAACTTTCTTTAAGCAGTTCTACTGGGCTTACAGAAACTATTGAAAAACCAAGTAATTGCAGCTTTGATCAGATTTCAGCCACCCATGAATCAGACTACCATAATTATTCCCAAAAGGTCATACCTTGTTCTAGTCCAGCTGCCAATGTGTCAGAATTTAACATACTTTATGAGAATGCACCAGATGTTGACACCACAATAAAAACAACAGAGAAGCCAAAACAGCCTCGAAGGCCCCTTGTGTCAGACCTTGTCGCTCAAATGGAAAAACAAGGGGGTCACCCTGAGCCTACAAAAACATCAGACAAGTCACCCAGAGTATTCCACAGAGCTCTGCCTCCCCGAGACTTAGAGGTTGAGAAGGCCAACATTAAAGCAACAAATTCAGCAGATAAACCTAGAAGTGATGGTGATGAAATACACATAAAGGCTTTCTCTCATCACTTGAGACCCAGAGATGAAGTGGCGAGAGGACGCCCTCAGCAGAGATCAGTGGCAAGATGTTCAAATGATGAAGCCAAACCAAGCATCCAGGCTCCTCCTGTCCAGAGCTCTGTAATGCATCCCACTCAGAGCACACCAGCAGTAAGCAGCACAGCCAACTCCATACCTAAACCTTTTCAACCCATGCCTTTCAAAAGACAGGAACCCAATGGTATCAGGTCAGTGAAGGCACCAACTGTCAAACCTTCCTGATAATGGCTGTACTATTGCAGCCTGACTCTCACTTGTGAAACCTTTTTCAAGTATTTTATTGTATGTCTACATAGTCAACCTTCTATTTGCATGAGATGCTAGAGATACCTCACATTTGAATTATAAGCTGAATATCAAAGCAGTAGTCCATGTTACATTTTATCTAAGCTAGATAATTGGTTCTATGTGGTCTGCTTTCAGTCTGGGTTAAAATATTTAATACAATAAACAACAGTAGAGTCAACATATGTATTAGAAAATAAACTTTGATATAAAATATTAAGCAAGTTAAACTTGTTTATGACAAAAACATGGCATTTACTTATTTTTTTAATCGCAATTGAAAAGATAACTAACAAACAATATTTTTTTAATGCCATGCAATGAAATATTGCTCTAAAATATGCATTATTTTCCCATTAATATTATTTATTTTGTTATAACATTCGAGGTATATGATCCAGCACATACATTTTCATTGACACTTGAAGAATAATTTGAAAACGTGTTGTCTTATTGTTCTTTTCATCGACATTTTGATTAGCTCAAATATACAAGAACCAAAAGTTGGTAGAAACTTGCCATTTACATGCTATATACTCATAAGGTTGTGCCTTATTGTGTCCTTACAGAGTTTATTATAATCGTTGCAATATATGTTAGAATATGAACAGTGTAGCATTCATTATTGATTATAATATCATTGCTATTTTAAATGTTTCTATGCACCTGTTAAAGATAACTGTTGATCAGTTGTTGTTTATTTTATAGACGTATATAAATAATAAATATATCAGTGGAATTCTAATAGAATTTTATTATACCCAGTAAATGGATTTTAATGAGTGTCATTAAAATAAAAACTTGTTTACAAGTCTGGAGATGTTTACATGCTGAACCAAGCATTGACCTACATGTTTAGTCAAACCAGATGCTGACAAAGCCTGTAAAATAATACTTTATGTTAGAAGATTCTTTGCTACCTAATGTGCCATTGTAAGTGCTAGTGCCTTTGTTATATTTTGTCTCCTTTTTTACGTTACCCGTTTACCTTCATAAACCTTTATATTGCCAACAAAATGTTGACATAGAAATGTTGTTACAGTTTTGATATAATTATTTTTGTAAGATAATTTATTGACTAAAAGACTACTATGAACAAATACTTATAGACACCCGGGTGTACTCATATTTTTATATTACATATTTATATACTTTGTTTTCCTTACTTTTATACTTGTTCACTTTGGTTGTCTGATATACAAAACCATGATTGCAATAGTCTTCCAAAACCTTTTCTTCCAAGATGTCATTCCTGTAACTATTTATAGCTTATTGCGGTTGTTAGTTGTGAGCTTGGACTGAAGTTCCATTCCCTCTTTTCCTCTCTTGTATTTCTCGACATTATAATGACTTTAATATTTAGCCACTTATTTTCTTGAATTCCCAAACACTTCTAAAGTCACTCTAGTAAAGGTTTCTCATTTATAAAAGGGAGCACTTGAACAGAGTTTCTCAGGGCATGTAGCACATCAGCCACATTGTGTGCCAGTAACAACTATTTTGATGGAATAATACAAAATAGGAAGTCCTCAACTCCTAAATTTAAGAATGCCAATGACAAAGTTTATAGTATTTGTGGTGCATATTTGTTTGCATATCTGCATAGTTTTAAACACTTACAACTCTACTAGTCTACTCTAAAATTTTCCTCTAATCTTAAAATGTATGGTTAAAATTGTATTTAGTAAAATACAAATAAAATTTTTACAAAACAACAAAAAATCTGAAGTACATATAAAAAAATTCTCTAGTAGTTACCACATTATAACTTGTCAGTCAGTCTTGTTTCACCAAAGAAAAATGTTCAAAAGCTGCATTGTTACAAATGTTTCTAAGTCAGCACCTTAAAATATTGTTCTTTATATCCTGGTGGTAAAGAGAATGTGCTACAAAGTTTATATTTTTATCTTTCCATCTATGCTGAAACAACTTGCCAATTTCAGAAAATGGATTTATTTTAATCCATGAGGACATTGAGTTAATCATTCTTAAATAAATTATGTCTGTTATTTTTTTTTTTCTTTGGATCTGAATTTTGACATACTCAGGCTATCAAAGAAAATGTATGTGTGAAGAAATCAAATATGTTTTTTTTATTATCTCTATAATCATATCAGAGTGAACAATCATTGTGAGTGTTAACTATTTGGAGAACAGTTTTGCCATTAGTGTGATCATATCAAGTTGTTACAAGTGTTCATTTTGTAGATATCATAAATGGCAAGACAGAATTTGAAAAAAAAAATATTTTAAACATTTATTGCCATTATTTCCTGGTATATTATATCTGACTGTGATATTTGTGCCTTATGTTTCTGTTTTATATTTGTAAATGTGCTAAATGTTCAGCATATAAATAATATGTAATATAGTATTGAGGACTAGACATTGACTTGATTCCTGTAAACAATTTAATTTGATCTTTCTTCTAACACAAACATCAAACACTAAAGTAGTTTCAGAATGATTGATTGAATGATAGATTAAAATGAAGTTTTATGACTTGTTATGAGAACACAGGACGGCTGTCTGGTCATAAGATAGTGCTCTAGGCTGTTGTGTCTATGGGCCTCAGTTTGACCCTTGCCTGCCATCATTCCCTGCAGGAGGTATGAGCAAGGATGTAATTATCTTCAATTCTGAAGGAACATCTGAAACATCTACCACAAACAAAACCATAATAAAAATCATGTAAGGCGTAATAATCAAATAATATGAGTATATCTAACAAATGTGAATCAAAATAAATTGAACTTACGTCTCCCTTAATTGACCTACATATAGAGGCTGGATTTTAATTTAATTGTTTATATTCAGTCAGCATTTATTTTGTAATCTAATACGTCATTGAAATAAGTTAATCAAGTTATACACTTAAGCTTATACAGACAAATGTTGCATTTTCTTATATATTTAAATTAGCTTTATGTAGATAATCATTTTATTTGTTTAAATATCTGTTGTCTTTGCATTTATACCTAGATCTAGGTGTTTTACTGCGAACTTAAGGGGCCTGCTCAACACATTTTTTTGTTAAAGTTTTGATTTACAAAGTTTTAAAGGTCATAAGAAATCAAATCTTTTCTGTGTATGTGTTGATTTTTTAAATTGCTATGTGAAGTCAAATTTGTTTTTGTGTAAGTTGATGCTAGGAATTTCAATTCTTTTTTTCCTGTGTATTCTTTAAAGCATCAAATCAGCTGCTTTTATTTTACCAATAATGTTTTCTAATTACACCAGCTTCCATAAGTGTACTCTTATGCTTTTTATTTTGTTGTTCATTTGAGTTTACTGTTACTACTGTCACTAATGTATTGTTTCAGATTAGTAGATGTATTTTGGTCATGGAAGCTTTTTAATTATTGTTTTATTCAAGAACTTGTAATAGATAAACTTGAAATGTGAGAATAATCAGAGGATTTAATTCAATTTACAAAAAAATGTTTTTAAAAGACCCCACAAAAACTTATTTCTTTAAAGTAAAACTTGATTGTTTTATTTGGTACCTTTTAAATTTTTTTGTTTGTTTTTCACTTTTGTATTTCCAAGTGGTCAACATTTTTAAAGCCTAAAGCTTTTTAAAGCTAATGGGGACAAAATGAGTTCTATTTTTGTGCTGTGATAATTAAAAATTGGCATAGTTGTTTCAACTAAATGTTTTTTTAATTGAAGTTGTTTGCTTGATAACATAATAAACTAGCTAAATTTTACACTTATTAATAGGTTCCTGTTTTAGCTAAATCAAATGTGGCCACCTTTATATTATGCCTATGTTAATGTCTATATGTCTAGTAGAGTGTACAATTGACTACATTCTCATCCAATATTATAGTTGGTGCAAATTGTTGAACTCTTGGATGTCCCTCAGGCATGACTAATGAAACATTTCTGATGTAAACTTTTCTGGTTGTCATTCCATTAGTGGGTTGCAGTTGTTAGGAGCCAGGAGGTACAGGGTAGCCCAATAGTAGGTTTACAGTTATCAGGCAGAGTATTTATATGAAACTTTGACACTACAACAGCAGGAAATTTTTTATTCCTGTTAACATAAACATAAAACAATTGAATCTCTCGGATGCTTCAAAATGTCTTCCTTCAGCATGGCAACATTCTTGATACCTCTCTGGGGCACTCAAGACACATGTGAAAGGTAGTTTAATATCTGTAAACCTACTTTTGGGCCACCCTGTATACAATGCTAGAGTGATGCCCTTACGTTTTATGTTAAAATAGATACGTCAAAGAATTTTTTTTTTTAATTAATTGATTGGAAAAAAAAATCTTTCATTGTTTAGATCATGATTTCTTGAAGTTATTTACTTTTTTTTTTTTTTTTATTCGAACTTACTTCTTTTTTTATAATTCTAATGATTGTAAATAGTCATTTGTAGTATAAGATGAATTGTTCCATAATCTTACATAAGGTTTTGTTGCTTTTGTATTTTTATGGTAGTCAGTGCAGCTCATGTTATCACTAAACTATTAAACTGAAATACAAAATTTAAACCAATGAAGAAACTAAAACTACATCAGTGTGAAAATTAAAATTTAAAAAAAAAACTGCCTTAAAATCCACTTTTTTCAAAGTAATTTTTTAAAATTTAATCACTTGAATATTTTTTTGTTAATTTTTGTGTTTTTATTGGAAACATTTGTGTGAAGTATTTTCTCCATTGAACTGAACTGAATACAGGAGGCGCTGTGACTGAGTGGTAGAGCATCAAGTCTGAAGAAAGAGGCACCCACTTCATAATCCCATGCAGATTCCATTCAAACCCTACAACATGCGGCTCCCCCTGTCCAGACGGTTGTTTGACACTGAAATGAAGCTCTAGTGCAATAATTATCTGCTGATCTAGTGTGGTACTCAAGTATTAGCCAAAGCTCATCTCTCCTGATATACAACCAGTGACTGAACTTGATTGTCTTGTGTCACTTGTAATAGGAAGTCTAAAACTGCAATGCTCTTGATGAAAACTTTGGATTATGTTTTGTGTTTCACTGTTCTGAGACTATTTCCTTTTCGTTGACAAAAATAATTGATTCATTGTTTTCTTAATTTGCTTTTTGTGTCTTGATTGCAGTTCTGCATGTCATTACTCCATGCTTTTATTTACAATAAAATACAAGGAATTGAGATTTCTTTGATTAAATGTGTTTTAATGTCTAAACATTTCTAGCCACATTTCAAATTCAACTTATTTATCAGGCTGTGCAACAGAACTTAATTTGCTCAGAGGCTAAGATTTTATATAATTTGTTTTTGTAATGTAAGTTTGGGAAGATAGCAGATCTTGTAGTTGAGCCACTGACAGGCAAAAGGTATTCATGAGATGGACATGAGATAAATTAGTATCCATCATCTAGAAGTAGTTTAAACTATATTCCCTTAAACTTGTTTTATTTTTGTTTTAAAAGTGGTGTTGATTAGAGAAGTCCTCCATACTTGAATTAATAGTTTTCTTTTTAGTCAACTTGGTATCAAATTTAGCATTATTTGGTGAGTAACATCAGATAACCCTGCCACTTCTGCAACCATGACTGGACTCAGATCCAACAAGATTTAATGATAAGTAAATGGCAAAAGTGGCTTGCTACGGAATAGTTCAACCAACCTCTGTGATCATCTGACCTAGCTATGAATGCTGAGTTATGAGTAGTTATGCATAATTTCAACCTGATCTGAGAATGGGAAATGGGGAAAAAAAGCGTTTACAAAACATAAGGAACATGATGCCACATATACAGCCACATCTCTGAATAGGAAGCATTTCTTTCCCTTTTTCGTACAAAACAAAATAATTAATTTTTTGATTGATTCATGTTCTGTTAGGAACAATAAATAATTTCCACTTGATCTGAGATTGGGTGTGGGAGAAATGTACAAACATTGTACCAGACAGAGTGAGTTGATAAATAAGAATTAAATAATGAGTAACAAAGTATTTTTTTAGCCATTAAGTTTTACACTAACACAGCCTTTGGAAACTAAGTAAACACTCAAACAAATAAAAAAAATTTCATATAACAAAATTTGTGTATGAGTTGGACAGGGTTTACTTTGTAGGCTGTAATGCTTTCTCGTTTCAAGTAAACTTATAGCATTTTAATTAGTTTCATTTATAATCACAGTGAAGTTTTAAAAGATATAATAATAGATATTGTCATGTGCAATAAATTTTCCATACAGACAGCTGCCAGCCAAATCCGCCAAACTATACAAAGAGAGAATTAGGTCGCACAGGCCAAACAGAAATGAACATGACCAATAAAATAGACAATAACTTCCTCCCCTGCAGAAAGCAACTTAGAAAAGGACTTAAAACTTTTAAATTTGAAGCTAAACAGAATACAGGAGGCACTGTGGCTGAGTGGTAAAGCATTTGGCTTCCAAACTTGTTTGAGTCCAAGTGAAGAGTGGCATTTTTAATTTCGGGATCTTTAGGATGCCTGAGTCCACCCAGCTCTAGTGGGTACCTGACATTAGTTGGAGAAAAGTATGTGATCATCATCTGCCCTATAGACTGCAAGGTCAGTGTAGTGTAACTGGGTTGTTTATTTTCTGCGTGTGTCCAGCGTGTCAGAAGTTCATGTCCAGTGTGTGTGTGTGTGTTCATAGTAGTTAAGCAATGTCGTGTGAGATATGTTTGTGCTCGTTCACTGTCTACTGCAGTCTTGTCGAGTAAAGCCTGGTTATTGGTAGTCTAATACTTGTTATTCCATTACAGGGAAACTACAACTAAACAGAATATACCTCTTACACATCTCTCACCCTTATAGTTCTGTATTCTTTATAATGTCTCACTGCAGACATGACTCCATTATACCCAATGACCAAGTAGAGCCAACACTCTGTATGCAAGGTGTATTAAAATAATATTTTCCATGGCTTAGACTGCAAAACAAACTAAAACAAAGTTTCCCAAATTGTTCTTTAAGGGAACACTACACACATTCGAAGAATGTTTGAATATTTTCTGTTTAAATTTAAAGAAAATAAAATCACAAAAGTTTGCACAAAGGTGTTGAAAGAAACTGAAGAAAAATAACTAGCTTATTTTAAAATTTTGTGATACTCTTCAAATTCATATCATTTAATGGTTGATCTTTGTTTTAAATTTGGGTTGGATTAGTACATTATGATGGTGTTTTAGATTTTTTTTTTCTGTTATCAAGAAGAGAAAACAAAATCCATTTTTCATTTCTGCATTTACTTAGGAATTAAGTCATAAAAGAATAAGAAATATATCTATATATATATTTATTCATCCAATAATAAATTTGGGAAACACTGGTCTAAAAAAAGTAAAATATATATACCGGTACCCAAGAACTGATTCATTTATGTATTTTATTCATATTGTTAAGTCTTAACTGTTATTGTATATAACTAGGCACTTCAATAGAATAAAAGTAACTATAAACAGGATGTCTAGTTTGATAGGTTTTAATGATCTGATGAATCAAAAAATGGATGACAAAACAATATCAACAAATGAAAAAAAAAAAAAATCAAGGTGTGTATCATGTCAGCCACCAATGAAACCCAGACAATGATTTAAGAAAGGAAATGATTCAAATCCTAATCAAAGTTGATGTGTTACTGCTTTATATGGGGGGAAGAGAAAATAGTTTGAAGCAACACACCAGTGAGACATGTCTATGTTTGTGTGAATGCATAGGCCATACTTTTTGATACTGAGGTAAACAAAAGCTAACGAGTCTAAATGATTTTTTTTATGCATGTCATAATTCAAATAAGTTATATACAATACATACAGGGTTGGTCATATACAAAATATACATGAATGGACTGACAATGGACAACTCAATGCTATGTTATGAAGGAATAACATCCTAGCCACAAAATGATATTTTCAAAGAAAACATACTTTAAAAATGTTAATACAAAAATAGTTGAATCATGTTATATAACTACGCTATATATTAAAATAATGTTCTTGTTAAAATAATCCAGTGTAAACAAAATTCTCTACTGTAATATTTCTATGTCAAAGTAACCTTCCAAGTTGTCCACTGCCATTGTGACTGGGACAGTTTTTAATGAAGGTTTATGTGAAAGCCTGCACTTGACATCTGTGTGTACATTCCATGGAATGACAATTTGATTTCCTACTGACAACCACTTTTTTTCTACCTCAGGAAATACAAAAATTGGGATTTTTTGTTGTTGTTGGTTTAATGAATCTTTTTGGGCCATAACCATTTGGGAATATTTTACAAGTTTTGCTAATGCTTCACTCTTTACTTTATTCATACTATTTCTGTACATGTAGGCTCTAAACACACTAAAGGGCCAGATAGTCAATGCAAATGAGAATGAGAGTGTTTATACAAAAATCATGAGAAAAGATGTGGAGGTTTAAGACAGCTTGGAGACATAAAAGATGTTTAACTAACTGTAAATGAGGGAGAAGGTGAGTGTCACAGAGATGCACATGCTCATCCCTGAAAAAGGACATCAGAAGTTCAAGGTAACCACTGCTGAGATACCAGGTACAAAAAGTTTTTTAAAAAGTCTTTACTTAAATGGTTACACTCAACTGAATGATTTACAAAAGTTCTAACTGTGTTGTTAAAAACTGGACAACTCTGCATTGATCAATGATAACAGTATAAAAAGGTCTAAAAAATAATATAGGTCTCTACACACAACACCTTTTTGTTGCCAAACTATTCAATAAAAAAATAAAAAATGGACAATTCTAAATGTTTGAAGATTACACAAAATATGAACTGTACTTAAGATTTGCAAATGTCAATGTGTCCACAAGTTCTATCACCTCCTCCTCTTGGCCTTGATTCATACAGAACTATTTGTGTAGCTCGTGGGACATTCTAAACAAAATGCTAAAGTTCAACAGAAACCTCTATTATCAAATGAAATTTCACAAAGATTCAAAGCCTGGACAATTAGGTTTGTACTTGCCTTGCCTACCTTGACTCACTCCTATTAAAGTTTACAATGAAAAGCATTCTCATTTTAACATCAGCCTTGACTCTTTTACCATGACAATTTAAGGAAAATATGAATAACTTAGCCAGTCTAGATCTGTAGGGAGGGGGGAGGCAACTTACTGTAAATGTGTTTGTGTAACAGGTCAGGACTGAGTTGTGTGTAGTCAAGAGAAAAGTTGAACAAGGGACTAGAAAAAAACTTTTTGCTAGCTCTGTAATTGGAGTGGTCAGCCATAGCCCCTATGTAATAGCTAAAAAGCCTGTGTAATTGCTAAATATACAACCAAATTTTATTACTGATAACTTTTCTGTGATAACAATAAAAGCTGCCCTTAGCTGAATGTCAGGTACAGCTAGAATATCCACCAGCAACTTTGGCCTGTACAATTCTAAAGCATGACCAAAAACGCCAATGGTCATACAATTTAGTAACACAATTTGAGCAAAACAATGATCTGCTCGATGGAATCTCTAGGAAAGAAAAACAATGAACAAGAAGAGATGGGTGACAGAGAAGTTAGTACAGGTAGATTGATATATGTTGCCAAACATGTTGAGAAATTAAGCTTTTAATCTTCAGCCTTAGTAGCGCAGATGAGGCTTATTCTGGACCATATATCTGTGGAGTAGACAACATGGTGAATAAATAACTTAATGTTTATCAAAGAGCATATATTCTAGTGTACTTTTAAAAATCATATACATCGCTGTAAAATTATTCAGCTTACTACCGATGCAGTTTTGGAACATGCATATAGATTAATTAATTGCCCATTTTCGGTATTTGAAACATTAAAGAAAAAAAAAGGATTTTTCAAAATGCTTTTGTAACTCTGCTAAGTGCACCACCACTATCATCATGCCAAAGGTGAGCAGTGTTCAGAACAGTGCTGTTAACACATTATAATAAATGCTTAAGAGAGCTATTTCTGCCAACGTGATAAAGGGATTCTGTCCAAAAAGAGAGAAAGAGATGTCCTATCATCCTGCACTGTAAAAGTAATTCTCTTAAGTAGGTTGCTATTAAACATTATGTGGTAGAGAAAGCTTTGGGATGCCAATCTGAGGGAGATAAAGACTTATTTGCAAAACTGCAGTGTAGCAGTATGTGACAAACATTCTGGGTTTTGCGTTGTAACCGCAGAGTAGGCAAGTTATAGACAAGTGAGAACTATTCCACCTACAGATAACTGTGAAGAGCCAAGATGTGACAAGTATTGTGTGCTTTGTATTATCCTCCCTTTACCCTACTACAGTAAAGTAAAACATCTCTTCACCCTGTCTGAATCCTTTTCATTGAGTTGCTTCAATACCAATGTTCTAATGGGTTTGTCAAATTGTTTTTATCTCGCCAATTAGAACATTCAATTTCAAAGAAAATCTTAATGAAATATCAATTAAAAACACAGAAACTGCAATGCTGAAACCTCTTAATTCAAGTACTAACATTTTAAAGAAAAGTTTTGTTTAAATTAAAAACTGATAGCAATAAACTGTGCCTAATTACTAAACTAAAGCAGAAATATTGTCTGCTAAAACTAAAAGACTTACTTATCAAGTACTTCCCAAAATCTCTGAAGTGTTGCTCTATCTAAATGTCTGCGATGCCTGTCTAAGTTCATAATGTTCACCGACCACTTCTGGACATTGTTATCTGTGGGTAGCTCAGTCCATTTCAGGTGGAAAGCTTTAACTAAATAGAACATTTCAAGTCAACAACTAATTTTTAAAAATTCGGATGTAAAAAATAAAAACATTAAAAGGGCAAATAAATTCATTTTTGAAAGCTGGCAAAGTAGCAGGGTTTTATAAGGGTAATTAAGCATTTATATTATATTATTTTAAAAATAAACCAACTTTTTGCAAAAATATCCACAGGGTTTCCATTCCATGGCCAACTTTTAAACTGCCAAGCAGGACCTTGTACAAATACAGCCACTACTCTGTCCCTGAAGGATAATAAAATGAGATTGATTTGATATGAGATTTGTAAAACTGGTGGTATGCATCACAAATAAAAAGCTAAAAGTTTGTAGCAAATTTCAAATGAAAATGTCTCCTGACAGTTTCTAAAACTAAGTAAAATTGTTTAATCATACTTTGAATTATCCCATAAAAAAGAAAGCAGATTAATATGTATTCTTTTTAGCTGAACTTCCACCATAAGATGCAAAAAAAAAAAAAGATTTGAATTGCTACTGTCAGAAAATGGTTCAAAAATATATTAACCTTAGTCTCAACAGTGAACTTGAAGTCTATAATCTTCAATAATGTCCAGGCTGATAAGACTATGTTTTTAAACTATTAAGTAAAATTTCCCTCAGACCTTGTGGACTATAGGTCAGATGATGTTAAGGTCTTAATTAGCTGATTTAAAAATAATGATAAATGTGTTGATACAACACAACGATGGGAATGAAGATAACATTTTGAAATAAGCCAGATTTAAGACACTCAAAACCAAATCAATATAAAGAGATCATTTACTAAGTGGCTATTATCAAGCAGATGGCCTCTGAAAGAGATAGAGAGCTCTCACGAAGGCTGCAGAACACACTTTGAGGCCCAGATGGAAGAAAGATGTAGAAAAAGTGAACTTAAATAGATCCACACCGTACAACGGCTTTGCCTGCATCAGATGTGGAAAAATATGCAGTTTTTAACTGGGTTTGCATAGCCATGTGAAACACAGCACTAATCCATAGTGAGAACCGAAGACATTTCAATTATTATTTACTATTAAGGTGTGACTACCTACCAATCGTCCGGTGTCAGCTTGAGAGGGTTATCAATGATTCTGTAGGGCACTGTCAGGCCTCCATCTTTTCTTCTATGAATCAACACCTCGTTGTCTCTCTTAGCACCCTGTGCTTTCTTATCCTCTGTGCTGACAAATCTGTCATTTAAATAATATACACCATTAAATCCCCAGCACATAGCTATTAAATAACAATGTCTAAAAAAAGAGACCAATATATTTGTACTGTTGAAAGAATTGAAACAAAGACCATAAAGAAAAAAAAAATTGAATAAACTAGTGGGGCCTTAAAAACCACATTAAATTTTAAAATATATCCCTTCCAAACAGGGGCAAACAACTGTTTTAATTTAATACAAGGACTAGAGAAATTCTAATTTGACAAAATAATCTCTGCAAACCTTACCACTGTTGACATTGTTCCAACACATAAAACTAGTGTTTCCTTTTTAATGCTATAAATTATCCTATCACAAACAAACTCTACAGACACCTTTTATAGTAGCTAAAAAAGCAGATGAATAGAACATCATGCTATTTTTCTATGACAGACACTACACAAGAGCCTCTAGGTTCACAAAAAAAAAAACTTTGTAGAAGACAAAGATGAAATGAAAGCCCCTAACAATGCAAAATAAATATGAAAGCATACAAACAACAACAAATAAATATACTTCAAATCTTGTAGAATGTCTTTAGCATTTAACATTGTAATTAAAGATGTAGAAGCTGCCGGAATAATTATAATTGGTGTCCTTGAGCCTGAAAAGACAAAATCATACATGATATAAATTTGAAGATATCAGCAAGAAAATATTGTAATTAAAAATAAAACTTACAACCAATGTTCTGAGAAGAATGCAATGGATGTTACCTTTCTTTTGATTGGGTGGTGGTCTGGCCTGGGAAACTGGCCTGGACACAGGCTGAATGACTGGAGCTGGTTGGGGTGCAGGTTGAGGCACAGGCTGGGGCATCTTACGAGCCTGGGCTCCTTCTGTTACAGACTTTAAGGCCATGCCGTGGAAAGTTCCCATAGTATCAATTTTGAAACCCTCAGTTTCTAAAGTATGAAAAAAAGGAACACATTATTGTTAGAAAAGAACACATGCAAAAATACAATTTTTCCAATGCAACAAATAAAATTTTTTATTTAGTTAGTTTTATTCTTGATCACAATCAAATTTTAGTAAATCAGAAAAAAAAATAGGTGTAGTACAGATTTGTTCAATAACATAAGGTAATATGGTAGTAATCATACCTTCTTTTCCTTTAAACCTTTCCTGATCGTATCTGTTATAACCTGTGATAGGCTGTTGAGGTCTCGCTTGAGGCTAGAGTCAATTACACAATTTTATTTTTAATTGGAATATTATTTTCTTAAAAAAGTTTAACTAGCAACAAATTAAAAAAGAAAAAAAAAGACCAAGTTAATGAAAGGGAAATTAATCAAACTTATTTAAAATAAATATAATTTGTAAAAAAAAAAATAGACATGACAATAAAATTTGTTAAGGAAAAAAAAATAAAAAAATTGGGCAGAGCCCTAAGAAATCATTAAACTAATTATTAAAGAATCAACAAAATTGTGATATTTTCAAATTTAATAACAATTTTCTAAAGCTTAGATTTTATTATTAATATTTCATGGGTTTTGAGTTTTATTATAATTCATATTTCTTAAGTAGAACTAAAATAAAAAAAAATAAAAAAATGAAATTTTCACCAACAAATAGTTATTTATTGTTTCTTTAGATTATATTAAAGTTAACTACATTGATGCATAATAAAAAAGTTACAGATACTACAAATTGACTTACAGCTGATGTAGAGACCATACTCTGGGATGGGTTCTGTGACCGCTGAGTGCCCTCTTCTCTAGCTTTGATTGACTGAAGAATGCTAAATATGTTTTTGGCAAATTGCTGAAAAAAAAAATGTAATCAGAAGTCCATAAGTTTACCACAAGGATACGTCATAAAATGATTTCATACAATCAGTCAAAGACTTGTATAATTCTGACAACACCGTATATCCAGAAACTGAGATTAGTATACAACTGAGATACAAGTTTATACATTTATCTAAGAAATAAGCTGAAATAAGTCTAAATAAATGGATGTCAGCAATGAAGTATTGATTTAAAGAAAATAAAAAAGGTTTACAAGAATCCAATTTCAAAAATATAATTACTTTATAAACATGATGTTTACTTCAACTTAATATAGCTCACGTGAAGAAGGCGATGTGGGTTCTTATATTTCAAATATATAATTACTTTATAAACATGATGTTTACTTCAACTTAATATAGCTAAGGTGAAGAAGTTTTACTAGTGCGACAAAGCGATGTGGGTTCTTATAATTCAAATAACTAATTAAACTGAAAACTTTGAAAAGGGTTTAAAATAGAAATTAACACAGGACAAAATAAAATAGAAATTATCACAGCAGATCTATTTGTGCTTAAATGTCATAGAGCTACTTACTTTGCCCACACTTTGCAAGATAGTAGTTCTTGTTCTCCACAGCCTCTCACGACTGACAATGTCTCTGGTCACATCCACCTCAGCATCCACGAAAGTTCTCTGCTCCAAAGCACCAGACTGAATATCATCGTCACCTTTAATCTTGGTTCGTTTTATGGCCAAAATTTTGGCCTTGATGGCAGCAATCTTCTCCAGTGGCATAGCCTCATGTAAGGAAGATGTACTGAGAAAATAGAGAATAGATTTAAAGAAAATCTTTCACTCAACAGGCTTGAAATAAAAGCAGGAATAAGCGATGATCTTAGACAATCAAACAAGGATAAATAATCATTTTATGTGTGGACAAAAAGGTTATTAATCAATACACCACCATTCAAAATAATAGAATAATATGTGTTGGCCTCCTTCAGTTGTAAAACGACTATGGTTCATCTTGAACACTTTTTCATGACTGTGAAGCCCTATTTTGGAGAGACACTCCCATCCACATATATTGCAGGTCAAGGTGGCTTTCGCCTTGGTCAGAGGAGCTGGCTATTTTTCATATGGCACGCTTATCTTCCAGAGCCATCTCTCTCCAACTAATGCGGTCTAGAGCTATGTCTTCCCAATGGTCAGTATCAATGTTCACTGTTTTTAGGTCCCATTTTATTACATCCACATAATGGAGGTGGGGGTGACCAGTTTTTCTTGAGCCAGATGCAAGTAGAATGTAAAGAATGATTTTCGGGATGCGATTATCCTCCACCAGGCGAACATGCCCAAGTCAGTGCAGGCGGCGCTGTCTGAGGACTGTAAAGATGCTAAGAAGGCCAGTTCGCGCAAAGGATCTCAGTACTGTACACTCTCTCTTGCCATGTGATTTTCAAGATCCTTCAATTATTTATTGTGCTTAAATGTCATTTTATTTAATATTTAATATGAAGTTGACGGATTGAGAAAATCATTTATTTAATATTTAATATGAAGTTGACGGATTGAGAAAATCATTTATTTAATATTTAATATGAAGTTGACGGATTGAGAAAATCATGTCACTAATAAAAATATTAAATAAATAAGTAATAATTCACTTAAAACTTCCTTTATTTGACATATAAATAGAATTCTCTAGGGTAAAGACGTGTTTAGTTGACAGACTTTTACTGTGGCCTTTTCTTGGAATAAATATATTATGAACTGTTCATCAGTGTTGACCACATCTCTTTACTCGTTAAATCGTTCGTCTTGTTTATTCTGTATTGTTGATCAACTACACTGAATACACCCGAACAATAAAACTCAAACGCTTGCAGAGTAATTGATTGAAATTCAAGTCATCTAGAGTTGACCTCAAGACAGCCTAAACAAGTACATCACAACATTTACTTAAAAACGTATATAAAAACAAACCTTACCAATAAAAAAAAAAACTTACCCAACAGCAGGCATCACAGAATTGTCTCTTCCACCATCAATTTTACTGATCCAGTTCATCTTATCGAGCAAAACTTGTGGGTCCTATAAAAGAAACTTAGCATTACAATTCTTATGACTAAAAAAAAAATCTAATAGGTAAAGAATGCAAGAGTTATGTGTTCTGTTCAGAACACAATTTAAAAAAAAACCTTTTTACTTTGATTTAGCATCATAGCTATAGCAAAATCATTTGTTTAATGTAAACACTAAATTGGTTGACACAGCCCTATGCTACAAAAACCATTTCAATTCAATATTGATCATATTATATTTATAAATCTTATTATAACTTTTCTTAATATCAAGCACTACTCATTAATTTACAATATCATATTTTGATACAATTTTCTAAAGTGTATAATTAAACCAACAATCCATTTCCTTTCAACACTAACACCCGTCCCCTCGTAATTTCTTTGGGTTGTATATAAGCTATCAACTTGTCACAAGGAAAAAAAATGACAACAACAGTTAATTTGAAATAAACAAATAGGTTGTATGTTGACTTAATAGCCTGAAATAATAAGTCAAATATGCAAGACTTGTCTTATATGTAAAGTGATACTCATAAAATGACAATTAACTTAGCCGCACCAAGAACCTACAAATGAAATGATGAAAAACTTTTTGATAGTTTTACCTCCATTCTAGGTTTCTTTTTATCTGCTTCACCAGCCACATCTTCAGCAGCACGTTTGACTTGAAACAAATGTATTTATTTAGTACAATAAATGTAGTTTAGCTAAACTGGTTAATTTTACAATGATTTACACCAACTGAATGGATAATTAAATCTATGCTTCAAAGAAATATCAAGACTACATTTTTATATAACCACTTATAGGTATATTCTGAAAGCCTCTAAACCAAGAAATTACTTTGGAATTACCATTTACTAGTCAAACTTACTTTGTGTTGGTCTTTGTGAGATTTCAAGCGGGGCACTTTTATCAATACTACTGGCTGTGTTAGTTTCTCCATTTAGATATGCAAGCAAGTCTTTCCTATCTGGACGACGAACGACGCTGATATTGCTAGCCTTTTTTTTTTTTTAAGAATACATAAGATGAACATTTTAATGAGGTGTTATTTATAGTTAAAAGACAATGTTGATACAATACTGTAATCACTACTATTGTAATTTGTAAAAATTGAATGAATCTCAAAATAAATAATAATAAACCAACTAATGTTTCTAAATCCAACATCTGACTGTCTCGATATAATATAAATTAATATATTAACATATAATATTTATTTGAATAGATAGACATATCTAGGACATTTTCTTTTCCCATTATAGTGTAATGTATAATGACATCATCTTAATATCTTTTGAATCAATAACACAAGTATCATACAACTTATGTTAAACAAAAATAAAGGAGCATCATTAAAAAACAAAAAACTTTTGAGTTCTTTAATGTCAGATAAATTGTTTTCTTTTCAAACTTACCACAGCCTCTCTGACGTACAAAGGATGCTGAAGGTGAACATTTTTCAGTAGATAGAGAATCGAGTCAAGTGTATAATATTCTTTAGGTATTCCATCTTTACCCGTTCTGAAATTGAAGAAATAGTCAAATAATGTCAGAGTAATAAGAAATAAAATAATCTTGCGAAAATCAATAGTAAGTTGTTATTGTAGTACAGACCAAGAGACATAAAGATTTTCAGCAGGTTTGTATTATATATGAATTTAACTAGGAATTATTACTATTATTATACTATTATTACTTTGCATTTTATTTAACAAGTTTAAAGCTAAACTGAGTTTACAAAATATTGTTTATCATTTGAAATGATCTATATATTTTTTGAGAGTATTTAGGTCTGCCAAAATAATGTAGCTATAATGAAGTTCTTGCCTTAAGCCTTACCTATATAATATATAAAATCTGATCTCTGGAGATCTCTAATCTCTAAAATCTATAGTCATAGTATATCTATATAATAGATAGACATATATATTAATTTTGATTTAAGAGAGTTTAGTAAAGTAAGATCTTCATTCAGAATTTAAAGTAAATGAGACACAAATATGTAGATCTAGACTAGATATGATTAAATATGTATATTATATTGAAATTTATCTTAAGAATTTTAGATAGAAGTGCCAAGTTCGATCGAATTAAACCTGCTAGCAGCAATTTTCACCTTTGGATTTTTATAGCGCCGTAACAGTCTGACCTATGAAAAAACTGATGGTATCTCTGGATTCCTCCTCCTTTTTGTCTATAAAACTGGATCTGATTTAATGTATCACTAGGCTTAACAAAAATTAAATATATATATATATGAGGTCAAAGAGGTTTAGGGTGGGTATTGCCAAGCGTACTTTTCCTCGATCGGGCTGATGGAAGGCTCAATCAGATCAAAGAAAATACATCTAAAACATGTTTTAATCTTTAGTTTTCACTATGAAGTCATTTTCTTTTAACTCCAGTGCATGAACACCATCTATTCTACTGCCACCTTTCCCACATTCCACAACTTCAAATAGTCACATTGAGCTAATGAGCCATCAGACTTAAAAATAGCCATAAAATAAGCTTATATGACCCATTTTTTTCACTACCGGATAGTAAAAAATAATAATCCCACACCTCTTGAGTTTGACCTCACCATGAACTTAGCTTTACTTGCATTAATAGTATTCTATTCTACTTCTTGTCAGAGGACAATCTAGAATCTATCTGTTGATCTAAATTTTAGATTATCCATTCCAAGTCTACTTATTACCATGTCTAGTCAAGTAAATTTAATATTATCATATATTATAATTATATGTGACTGTAAATCACAGTTTAAAACAAGTTAAATCTACATGACTACCCCTACGTTGCCTCTCAGTCTCATTCACTGTCATTCAAAAAAATCAATCATTGAGTTAGAGAGTCAGTTTTAGTCAAAGTTTAGAGACTAACTTTAGTCTTTACTTTAACTTTAGGCCTTTAGACTAGACTAGTGACTACAGTCTCTACAGAATCAGAGTAGACTGACTACAAACACTCAGGTTCTAGAGTAAAGTGCGAAGTTCGAGCAGCCCCGATTTGACAAGAGGTTCGAACAGTTCACTTTTTATTGCTATAACTTTTTTATTTGAATGTTTACCAAATTACCACTATATTGCTACTGCGCATGCACCTTTTTTCTTTACTTCCGACACATACTATTTTCTTTTCCTTGTAAAGGCTAAGTTCATGGTGAGGTCAAACTCAGGAGGTGTGAAGTTATTCTTTTTTACTACCCGGTAGTGAAGGAAATGGGCAATGGGCTTAAGGGTATTTTTAAGTCTGATTGCTCATCAGCTTAAAGAGACTATTTGAAGTTGTGGAGGGTGGGAAATGGTGCAATGGATGGTGTTCTTGCGCTGGAGTAAAAAGAAAATGACTTTGTAGTAAAAATAAAATATTAAACCATGTTTTTAGATATATTTCCTTTGATCTGTTCGAACCTTCCACCAACCCGATCGAGGTTACTAACTGGGGAAAAATCCGCTCGAGGAAAAGTACGCTTGGCGATACTTACCCTACACCTCTTTGACTTCGTATTTAATTTTAACTAAGCCTAGTGATACATTAAATCCAATCTATTTTTATAGAAAAAAGGACGAGGAATTCAGAGATACTATCAGTTTTTTCATAGGTCAGACCGTTACGGTGCTATAAAAATCCAAACTTGAAAATTGCTGCCAGCGGGCTTAATGCGCTCGAACTTCGCACTTTACTCTAACTGAATTTAGATCTATATTATTTTCAAGATTGAAAGCTTGTGAGTGACACTGAAGTCCAGTCACTGAGTCAGTGATCGAGTGAAGACTGAAGTCCCAGTGAAGTCATTCAAGAGTGACAGTAGAGTCATTGTGATTGTGACTGTCTCACTGTCACTATGACTGTCTGAGTCTAGAGATTTATCATTTTATGTCGATTTTATCTTTAAAATTATCTTATAAAAGTTATATTCTATCTAGTGATTTACTCTAGATCTAAATCTTTATCTAACACCTACCCCCAAATAACATAATTTGTTTTTGCGTTTTTCGGCCAAGCAAATTCTCCAAAAATAATCTGACCATCCTTTTCAATAATCTCCTTTTTATTTGTGTGATACTGACGCAAAATGCTGAGGACATCAGCCATATTTGTTTTAGTAGAGAAATTCGCGTTACTTTCGGAAGTAGATTGAAGCGGAAAAAGTAAACGTATTCATTTCTTTTCGTAATAGAACGTACAATATAAAATAAAATTTTATGTCTTTGAGTAGATGTCTAGAACTATATTGGACGGGTGTTTATCTTCTTATCTTATATAATACAGACGTTACTTCAAAAAAGAAGATGATTACGTCCTACGCTTCATGCATATTAACCAATGACTTAAATTCTGCCAAGTCACTGGTTTTCCTGGCTAGCTCAGGCAACCCATTCTCTGCTCTAATAGCACTAGGGAAGAAGGAGTATTTGTAGAAATTTATCCTAGAACCATAATCTTCAAATACAAAATTTAATAAAATACTCAGAAAGACACAAAGATTAAGGCACACTCCTCGTTCCATATGCACGTAGTGTCTGGCAGCATAAGCGTCACCCAGATTGCGACGATCCGTGGTGGCGGTAAAGGTGGCGGTTAAGGAGGTCAGAACAAGCAATCATTGCACAGTGTAGGACGGAACATTGTCCTGTTGGGGCATACTTTGCTAGATTCCGCACGATGCCGTCATTGTGGAGAGTACGTCGAAACAGTGTTGCATATCTTGTACGAGTGTCCCCAGCTCCGAGAGCTAAGGGGGACGTGTCTGAGCTGTCACTCGACTTGTATGGTAGCTACGAGGCATTACGCCGAACGGCCCATTTTCTTGCCAGAGCTCTACGGGAGGATTGAGTCCTCCCTGCTCTGATTTTTCAATAGGAGTTCACCTCAGGTACAGAAAGAGAGAGAGAGAGAGAGTCTAGTAAATATCCTACATCCGTATATAGTGCTTCTAGTAGACGTTAATTCCTTATACAAACTAAAAGATAAACAAGAAACTTAACGCTTTTATACTGTATATATAGTGAAATATTAGTGAATATATTCAGATGAATATATAAAGGGACCAACAACAACTATAGATCTAGATGACATGTCCAGTTACATACACATACATTTTTTGTTTTGGTGGAGTTGTCGCTTTATCTCGAGTTGGCCCCGCTACAAAGCCCTTCACAATTATTATCTTGAACATTGTTTTACATGTTTCGGATGTTCCTTCAGAGTTGAAGATAGTTTACTTCCAAGTCCAAACCTCCCGCAGGACGACAGGGGATGGGAGCGGGCAGGGTTTGAACCCGAGACCATCGAAAAATCTGAACGATAGTCCAGCGCGCAAACCGCACGACAAAGCAGCCATCCATTGTAGCAATGTGTTGATTGGAATAAAAAAAAAAAAAAGAAGAAGAAGCAGAAAATAAGTACGATAAAAATCAACTATTGCTGGATTCCTTTACCAAAAAAAAAAAGTAAAGTTATTCATTTTTCCTCGCAAGCACCAGAAATTTTTGAAGTAACGTCTGTATTATATAAGATATATAAGATAAGAAGATAAGACTTCTTATCTTATCTTATATAATACAGACGTTACTTCAAAAAAGAAGATGATTACGTCCTACGCGTCATGCATTTAGTCATGCATATTAACCAATGACTTAAATTCAGCCAAGTCACTGGTTTTTCTGGCTAGCTCAGGCAACCCATTCCATGCTCTAATAGCACTAGGGAAGAAGGAGTATTTGTACAAATTTGTCCTAGCATATGGGACGAGGAATGTGCCTTTATTTTTGTGTCTTTCAGAGTATTTTATTAAATTTTGTTTTTGTATTTGAAGATTATGGTTCAGTGTTTTATGTATAATTGCTACTTTACTTTTGAGTCTTCTGTCCTGAAGGCTTTCTAAATTTAGTGATTTTACTAATGGTGTTACCCTAGTCAAATGTGAATATTCGTTTGTTATGAATCTCACTGCTCTATTTTGTGTTTGTTCCAGTTTCTTAATGTTTTCTTGAGTTGAGGGGTCCCACACGGTGGATGCATATTCTATTATTGGCCTAACCAAGGTTAAATAACATTTTAGTTTTATGTTCTTATTTGATTTATAGAAATTTCTTTTAATAAACCCTAATGCTTTGTTGGATTTTTTTATAGTTTCATCAATATGTGGATTCCATGACAGTTTTTCATTTATTATAACACCTAGGTATTTTGAGTTTTTAGTCTGTGTTACTGGTTTGCCATGAATAAGATAAGTGGAAATATAGACTTAAGTCGAAATACAAACAGGCTTTGCTACATTATGAATATTATTTTTTTTAGCTACCCAGTTTTCAGATTTGTAGATTCAAGTTTCCATCTCTTTCGCTTCTAGCGCAAAGTAATTTTTATTGCAATTGGTTGTGCAGATTCAAAAGCGAGATATGCATATACGGGAAATCCCGTTCTCTCAAATGTTGTGCTCCTACAGCAGACGTGTTGAAACGGGAAATACCCACACAATGTACCAGTGTGCATATTATGTCTCCCCACCCAAACACCACCTGTCGATAAGCAAAGGTCTTGGAACTGAGTTCGCACTTTCAGGTAGAAAATGTCAATTGGTAAAACACGACATGATACTAGTGTAAAAAATTGTCGTTTTTAGATACAAGTGGATCGAGTATCAATGATATCCAAATACAGTGAACACAGAGACTAGAATCAGATCTTATGTAGATCTAGATCCAAGGGGCGTGTCTTCAAGTCTGAAGATTAACTTTTATTAAGGAAGAGTGCCGAGAATTTTAAGTGTTTACGCAGTCCCAGCTGTCATCTACATACTTTGCAACATCCAAAACCATTGTCGCCTTACATACAAATAAAAAAGGCATATTTTTCTGCTTCTAAATGCAGACAAAGCCGTCGACCGCCGGGCGTTTATTTAAGTTTTCTTTTCGTCTTATGTGCCTGTCTTTGGGTCTCAAATGTATTTCCAGCGTTAATTTGTGAGAGATCTCCAACTGTCTCTTCAAAGGTCATCTGCTGCCAGCTACTTTCTCCTATGCGTGAGGGCAATTTGGCGCCAACCGGGGGGTGGGGGCACCTCTGTTATGCCGTTCTCTTTTAAGCCCGCCAAAGAAGATAGCCCGGTATGCGGCCGCCTTCCATGCGGGGCAGGTGTCCGACCCAGCGCAGCTGTCGTATGGTAATTAGTGTTTCTGTACCGTCCACACCAGCCTCCGGCGGAACATAGTTATTTGTAACATATTACCGAATAAATGACAAAGAAAAGACACAAAGATAAAAGCTCATTTCTTATTCCACATGCTAGGACAAAGTGCGACAAACATGGAACGGGTTCCCCAAATTAACCAGGAAAACCAGTTTAAGTCCATAATTAACATGCAAGGCTAGTTCGAATGTCTAAATATCCTTGTGTCTATTTGTCTATATTTTACAGATTACGCCAGGTGTAAGATACCTGTAAGTCACTAAGTGTAAGTTTCAATCTTGGATTTTAGTAAGTGGAGACTCTGGACAAGGTCTTTGTGGTGGTCCCTACCCTCTTCAAAAGAAGCGAAAAAGTTGGACAGGCCATATGTGCCTTTTGCCATCTCATTGTTGGGTTTTGAAAAGGAAAGACCTTGGGCAGGATTTTAGTGAAATGTAACGAGTAAGCTGGACATAGAATATTATAATGTCATAAATAGCCAGCTTTTTCAGCATTTGTATGCATTATAACTCAGACCAAAGTTTTCTCTTCAAATCTATTCTATTTAGAGCTATTTTTCGTGTTAGCTAGAGTAGGCCAAGATATACGTTTTTTTTGTTTGTTTTTTTATTGTTAATTGTTTAGAGGAATTGAAGTAGACGTCAACTAGGAGGGAGTTGTAGTTTGTTTTGTAGTTTTGTCTGGTTTTGTGGGTTTTGAAATTTGGGGAGGATTCTTTTAAAATACAAGGGGCGTTCAACTTTTAGTGGTTGTGTCTTAGCCTAGTGACATGGTTATCTCTTTGCCTAGAGATATGGTTGTGTCTTAGCCTCTTGATATGGTTGTGCCTTAGCCTAGATATATGGTTGTGTATTAGTCTAGAAATATGGTTGTTTATTAACCTAGAAACATTGATGTGTCTCAGAATAGAGATATGGTTGTGCCTTAGCCTAGAAATATGGTTGTTTATTATCCTAGAAACATGGATGTGTCTCAGAATAGAGATATGGTTGTGCCTTAGCCCAGAAATATGGTTGTTTATTATCCTTGAAACATGGATGTGTCTCAGAATAGAGATAAGTTGTGTCTTAGCCTAGAAATATGGTTGTTTATTATCCTTGAAACATGGATGTTTCTTAGCCTAGTGATATGGTTGTGCCTTAGCCTAGAAATATGGTTGTTTATTATCCTAGAAACATGGATGTTTCTTAGCCTAGTGATGTGGTTGTTTATTATCCTAGAAACATGGATGTTTCTTAGCCTAGTGATGTGGTTGTTTATTATCCTAGAAACATGGATGTGTCTCAGAATAGAGATATGGTTGTGTCTAAAACTAGTGATATGATTGTACCATTGCTTACTGATATGATTGTACCTTTGCTTAGTGCTATGATTGTACCTTTGCTTAGTGATATGATTGTACCTTTGCTTAGTGATATGATTGTAGTGTTGAACTATACACATTCTTCTTCTTCGTAATGCTCCTAAGATTTGATTGAGTCTGTATGGAAGTGAACAACCGAAGATAACAGTTGCTTCGTTTTCCAGGGCTATGTCCAGGATGGCGTTCAACTTGGATGATTACATCATAGATTGTTTGTTTCCAGCGACGGGCGCACCAGCTCAAACGTTTTATCCGCTATTCTTCACCAGGATTCATCTGGAGTTGTGGTCTGACGTCTTGTTTCACTACACTGTGGCCTTCACAAAGTTATCAGTCTTAATTTGTCTGCCTGTTATGTAAGTGTTTCAATCGCTGGCACCTTGAATAAGTAAAACAAAAAATGCCATTATCCCGATTAGTCGTTAGAAAGGATTTTATCTCAAACGAACCAGGCTTGGACCGGAAGCTCTCACCCCAAATCCTGTCTGAAGGTTCCACAATGGTAGCGACCATTGCTAGGTTGGGTCGTACGATATACGTGGCGCACCACACTTCGGACCAAGAGGCTACGAGAAGCGCTAACCACGAGGAATTTTTCAGATTCCTATCTTGTAACCTGCGAGGGTCCGCCAACCGCCAATCCAGCTTGCCAATTACTATGACGGCACACTTCGTGGAACGGCTGCCACCAGATGACATCACTAGTGTAATACAGGGATTAAAGAAACAGTGTAAAGTTGACGGGGACGCTTGAAGCTTAATGAAGTCTTCAAACAAAGAACATAAAAGCTTGGGTAAAACTGATTTTAAAATTAAGAACGCCCGGGCTGTAGAAAGCAAACAAATCAAAATGTAGGGAAATTAGTAAAGAAAACGAAGAACGGTTCTTTCTAAGTCATTACAAAGATCTGCAGATCCTTTAAATTTTTATTATTGTTATCGTCAGCTTGTAACCAGTCATCTATATGCATTGCGTCCACACAGCCTGGAATATTCTGCACCTGTACAATATTGTTCCTGTTTGTTTGTTTGACAAGTTTCGGATGCTCCTTTAGAGTTGAAGATAATTTACTTCCTAGTCCAAATCTCCCGCAGGACGACGGGGGATGGGAGCGGGCAGGGTATGAACCAAGGACCATTGAGAAGTCCGAACGACAGTCCAGCGCGCATACCGCACGACCAAGCATAGCTTTTGAGGTTAGCACATCATATACACGTACCATAAGTAGGTCAACTAGAAGACTGTTTTAGTAATTTATAAAGGTTATGATAATACTATTAGTGATGTGCGATAAATTACATGGCTGCAGCAGTACGATACAGGTATTATAAAATCTGATACTTTTAAATAGAAAACTTCAGAAAACTACTTTGACTTCTGTAAAAGAAACATTTCGCTCTCTGGTCAGGCCCTTCATACACATAATTAGTTTCAGAGAGATGAAATTAAATAAACTGTATTTATCACTACATCCTCACAGTGGCGTAGCTAGGGTTGGGAGAGGGGTTGTGTGTACAAATTTAAAAATCTCCCGCGGGTCCCCACATGATGGGGCCCTCCAATTAAATGTCCTAAATTTGTTTTTACATTAAATATTACGCCATTATCTCATGTCATGATGTCGAATTTCAAAATGCAGAGGTCCCTAAAGAGGTCAATCCCCCCCCCCCCCCCGGACCCCAAATCTCTAGCTACTCCACTGCATCCATAATCAGTTTTTATAATTGCACGCTGCATTATTAATTATGTTTATTTTAGTAATAATTTCACTAACTCCGAAAAATTCGTTAATCTGAAATGGGTCCGGTCCCAATCATTGTGGATTGTCGGGACTCCACTGGTACATGGATATTGGATAGTCAAGGCCTGGCGTTATGTTGATTAATTTTTGTGCATGCACTTTGGTTCTTACCTTGTTTGTATGATTTCAGGATTTGTATGCTGGTGAAGAAGTCGCTGACAGTAACGGGGATTAAACAAAAGGTTTGCAGCATGTCATGTTTGAGTTAAAGTTCGCCGCCCTTTGATATATTAAATTTTAATCGCCCTTTCAAATAGTGATAGCAATACTAAGTACTAAATAGATCTCTTAGTGCGTCTATCCCAGCGATGCCCAACCATTTTTAAAACCGTGGGGTGGAGGTTATATCAGTTTCTGAGAAAATATATATATATATATATATATATATATATATATATATATATATATATATATATATACACATATATACACACACACAAATCGTTGTGTCTTCTCTTTGTACTTGCCCAAAGAGTTGAGTCTCAGGAACTCTAGCTCTACGGAAGCTTGCCTCCATCTGCCTGTCTGAACAAACTTCTGTCTGGGAAAGATCCAAACAGATGGCTCCGTATCCCACATTGTTCGGATCGAATGCGATGCCAAAGGGGAAACTTCCCCACACTCCTGCTCTGCTCTATATCAGCCGTCCAGCCCCCCTTCCCTTTTGAGCAACGATGTGTGGATAACGACATGTTTGTCGGGGCTTTCTTCCATCCCCGCCAGTACAATGGATAGGCCCCGTAGGTCGTAGGTTGGGTATCATTGATTTATCCCATTGATGTCGCTGTTCTCAGTCTTCAGTGTTATCTTGATGATTCTTTGTTTTCCACAGATGTCCAACAACAACGCGCAGTCCAACGTTGTCGACTCTGTCAAAAGTAGGTCTTTCCAGGTGCTTCATGTTACGGATTATGTTATTGCAGAGTAGATGTGTTACAGCTTAGCTAGCTCAATGACTTTCCAGTTCAGTGTCATTTAAAACAAGAAGTCTAGGATTCAAGTCTAATGTTTTTTTCCTTTTTATAAAGTATGGATGTTTCACTGCTATTTTAAAGTATGAATGTTTCACTGCTATTATAAAGTATGGATGTTTCACTGCTATTATAGTATGGATGTTTCACTGCTATTATAAAGTATGGATGTTTCACTGCTATTATAAAGTATGGATGTTTCACTGTTATTATAACTTGTGAATGTTTCACTGCTTTAAACTCAGAACTCCTCAACAGCTTTGATTTATTTTTTTTTTCATTTTTGGTGCCAATGTTTAACTAGCACTGATCAGCGCACTGTGGGCACATAAATAAATAAACTCTCCAGTGAAATCGTTATGCAGGGTCGCCCTTAGGGCACTGCAACCTATGCGGCGCAGTGGGCCCCGCACTTTCATAGGCCCCGCGCTAACACTAGTTATAAATTATTAAATTAAACCATTTTAACTTAACAGGGTTTCCGCTTCCTCTTGATCTTCCAGGAGCTCCTGGAAATCTGAAATTATTAAAATATCCTGAAAACTATAAAAATGTTCTAAAAATAAACAAACTTGTCATTATGGGGTGCCATTCAAGATGGAAAACGCCAATCCTACTCGCAATAACAAAAAATGGCAATGTCAGCTTTCGTTAAATGAAAATATGGCGAATTTTAACCAAAACAAGAAGTCCCAATACTTTATTTACTGTAATAGTCAGTGACATGTAAATATAGATCTAAGTCTATCTCGATCTGTTTAAAAAATCAAAAGCGATATTTTGCTTGTCAATACTAAATCTAAAAGGCAGATATGAACGTTTAACGGCTTATTGTAAATAACCCTTAATTTAATTTGACCGTGATTTTGTACTTAGTAAAGTATAAACAAAATGCTAAGACGTATTTATTTTCAAACAAAAAAAAATCTAAATTTTCACTTGTTATCCTTATCCCTATCCAGACTAGGCCCCGCGCAATCTGTTTCGTACAGGGCCCCGCAATTTGTAGGACCGACCCTGCCGTTATGCTAAGAGTTCCACATGTTTGCGCAAAATGATTTTCAACTGTTTAAGAATCTTGCGCCATACATTGTCAGATTCAATGTTCTGTTCCACAGACTGGTACAAAGACAGTATTCTAAATACTCCATGTTCCTTGTGGTAAGTAGGTTACAACTGATCGTGGTTGAGATACACTAGCACTATCCAAGTCAAGGTATAACGTTTATATTGTGTTTGATACACTAGCACTATCCAAGTCAAGGTACAACGTTTATAGTGTGTTTGATACACTAGCACTATCCAAGTCAAGGTACAATGTTTATAGTGTGTTTGATACACTAGCACTATCCAAGTCAAGGTATAACGTTTATATTGTGTTTGATACACTAGCACTATCCAAGTCAAGGTATAACGTTTGTATTGTGTTTGATACACTAGCACTATCCAAGTTAAGGTATAAAGATTGTATTGTGTTTGAGATAAATTAAAACTCTTTAAAAAAATGTTTTGATAGGTAGGTCTTCCTTTTCCCCTTAAATATATTGAATCAAGCGTTCAGCTGAGAGGAGAGAGAGTTCGGCATAATGATATAAGGCTTTTGGCCCGAAAGTTTTGAGGGAAAAGAGATGAAGCGTATGGCACTATTGCCTCATCATAAATGCACTAATGGGCACCTTGCAATTGATTCTAGGGAAAAGAAATGAGACAGAGGGCACATGGAGAAACGAATAGAAAGATCACTTCATTAGGGCACAAGGGCATTCCTCATCACACATGTACTGATGGACCTTGCCATTGATTCTAGCACTTGGTTGACATCAATGAAACAAGCGAAATATAACAAAAAATCCTCTAAAAAAACAACAAAAGTTATCTAAAGGGGAAGAACTACGTAATTAAAATATATGTACAATTAATATATAATTTTTTCCCTTGTCGTTAATGAACCAAATATTGTCAAAGAATAATTGTGCGAAGTTTCAATTTGATCCGAGATTGGGTGTGGAAGAAATAACTTATACATTCTTTTTACCAGACAGAGTTGATATAAGCTTTGTAAAAATAGAATTAAATTTACCAATAGTTCGAACTATTTGAATCTAACTATTTAAAAAAATATTATTCTACTCTTAAGGTTCTCAAAATTGATTCATCACAGTAAAATTTGGACGACGAAGTACTCCGACAAAATAGACAATGGTAGCTTTTTCGACGCTGAGGAAACCAGAATAAAAACACACTCAGCAAAGCAAAAAGCTGAAGAAAAAATACAACAAAAGCACAGTGGCCAGCAAGAGGATCAAACTAGAGGTTCACCGGTTAAGAAGTCCGCTGTTGATGAACTTCAGAGTAAGGAGACTTTCCAGATTAGCGAAGTTGTTACAGATAACACCTGTCGCAGTTCGACAAAGGATGAAGTAAAAAAAACTGTTCAATCTAAGCAAACTTCTAAAAAACAAAGTAAGAAAGAAGACATAACAAAAAACAAGCCATTCGTTGGCAAGGGAACAGGGGAGAGAAATTCCAAGAACAAAAAGGTTTACAGCCGAACTAGCCCTTTTGAGGTGGACCAGCTTACAGAGATGTGCGTGTGCCGAAAGCAAGTCCAAGATAGAATTTTCTCCTCGGAAACATTCTACAAAGACGCAAAGAGCGCCGACAAGATAAACCATGCCAACCTCGTGGCGCCTCTTCATGAGACTACAGCTACTTTAGTCCAGGCCAATACTTCGGAGAAGCATCTTGTGATTGAGGCAGTGACTGGACGACAGCGTCCTCTGGAAATTATTCTTAGAAAATCAAGGTCATCTTTAGACGTAGACGAGGCTACGTCTGATCTAATGATTGGAGACATAAACTCCATTAGAGAAAAATACACCAAACACATTTTAATATCAGGAGACAGTGCCAAACCTGTGGCAACAATTAACATACGCCCCAAACACGAGAATAGCGCGCACGTTTTCCAGAAAGTTGTCAATACTAAAGTTATTGGTCAGCTACAAAAAGGAGCGGTAAAGCCGCAGCCAAAGAAGATTCGACCAGAAAATCGCCACGTAGAGCAGCAGACTGAAAAGAATCCTTTAAGAGAACAGTTACAGCAAACGGACGAGATAGAAGATGACCTGCACTCCGAGGAACTTTCAGAGCGCCAAAAAGATGTAAAGATTCAAGAGAAACCACAACTTGTAAACAAACATCTTGAATTAAAACAATGCAAACATGCTATGCAGGTCACCGGGCCTCAAGCACCGACCACCTCGATGTTTCACTGGAAATCTCGTCAAGGGGGACAACTACAAAAACATCAATTGTCTAAAACAATTAAAGAAAGCAAAGCAGCAAATCTTAGATTGAATTTATCGTTTGGTGAGACCAAAAACACCAAGGTATTTTCACCAACAAGAAGCGGTACCATTTTAGAGCCATCTGGAAGAAACACCCAAGAAATTTCAAATATTGTCTTGCAGATCAGCCATGAGCCCTTAGTGAACAAATATTTGTTGGGCTCGTCCAAACACATTCTAAGTACAAATATAAACAGAGAACACAATCACATTTCCAATGACATTATAAAGTCTTGCAGATGCGTTGAAGATGATAGCAGTGGCTATGCAGCCGAGTCTAAAGACCACGTAGGCAGTTCAAAGTCTGAATGCAATGGTTCGTCAGAGACGCTGTTTAATGTGAGCCCATGTTACAATGAACCAACTTCAGAACCGCTACAAGACAGTATCGCGGATGAGCGAACCAGCGAGCGATCGAGTCACACTTATCAGATCGGATACAGCCACAGTTATATTTCCTATACCTATAGTTCCGTGAGTAGTCGTCCGCCAAAACCCATAATTAAAACACAGCAACGTGATAGTGATGAGGATGAGAGCTCGGAAAATGTCACATATACTTTGGATAGTGCCGACTCAAGTTCCAGTGATGTACGGATTACCAACAAGGAGTACCGTCACGTAAAAGGCCCGTCATCGAAAGTGCTTGGGGGAAAGCCTCCCAAGGGGAAGCAAAAAACTTTGCCAGAAAAACATTTATGTCAGTTCAAACCGATACAAACATTTCCGAGCGAAACGAAAGAATGCAATGCGAAGTTTAACCGCGAGCGTCCAATTGAGCAGAAAAAAGTAAGCGGCCATAATAAAAGTGTTCTCGAAACGAGGGGACACCAAGAGGAAGTAACTGATGCTCCCACGTCTGAAAGTACGGTAACTAGAACACTGAGTGATCGCTCTTACCAATCTATATTTGGCTGTAAACTTCCAAGACGTATTATCCCTAAAGACAATACGCTGAATGTTAGGTATAACCAAGGAAAACAAAACCAATTCAAGGGCCCCTCTAAAACTGCTGGATATCATTTGAAAGGCGAAACTATTCTGAAACAGAATGTTGTAGTGTGTCGACCTAGTTCAAAACCCTTGACAGGTCAACTGAAACACCCGGATGAGTTGTCTGTTGGGACCACGACGGCTGACGTGTTGAACTGCTTAATAGATTCGGCTGACAAACTGAACACAATATATACACTAGCCAAAGTGCGTAGTCACGTGTGTGCGGGCGTCATAAGGAACAAATTGAACAACACAAAGTTTCATCCATACGTCATTCCCACCCCGCCCGATAAAGTGCCAAAACTTAGAACCGTTTTAAACAACCAACCCAGTAAAACATTACATAAACCTAGTATTGACCACATCCCAAGTTCGGAAAATAGAAACCTACCGAAGGTAAAGAACGCAGCATTGAATTGTAAAGAGCGTTTCATAGGGTTAAAATCTCTTAGAGCACCAGCTGGGAGTAAAACCCATAAACACGAGAGCGCGTTACAAGATAAGAAATTAACGCTCGTCTCTAAAAAAATCTGTTTCCAAAAGAATCCCAGATTACTTCAGCAGAGGCCCGCGATGTCTCGAGTAAAAATTCCACCAACTATCCCTGAAAATGTCGAAAAGTTAGACTGGCCAACTAATTACAGGTGGGAGAAAAATTATGAGAGTAAAACTAAAAGAACAAACGCATTGGAGGACAGGAGGCTATTCAAGCAGGATGAAAAGGCAACGGAGACTAAGGCACAGAAATCAGAGCCTATAAAAGCGTTATCAAATGTAAACAAAACGTTGGAATCATATGACAACGACCAAGCAAGAAAAGACCCGACTAACCTGACGTCGATAAGCAAATTGGTCTTTAGAAACCGTGAGATAAGCAAGAACGCGTGTATGATCGAGTCTCTCCAGCCAGACATTAGCAATGAGATGACACAGAAAGAACGACAAAATGAACATGACAAAACAAGCATAACTGAAATTGAGACGCCCTTGAATACAGTGATTGAGGACAAGATGAACGACACACAACGTGTTCCCACACCAACATTAAGTTATGTGGACTGGTCACTCGCTGACCAGAGAAAGGAGATGAGCAAAGGGCGTAAATTGAACAATGAAACCCCAGACCTGTCCTGTTTGCGGAATATCCACTCATTGGATGATCTCTCCGCATTATCAACATCCAATATTCAGGATGTTAACATCCCACAAAAATCATCATTCAGAGTCATCAAGACCAGTCAAGAAAACGAAACCCCACATGATGACGCTCCTCAAAAGACGACATGGGCAAGTTCCTTGATTCTAAATAATCCGAAGTCAAAAACAGATAAAGAGCATTTCTTAACTAACAATCAATGCAAATCGATCATCAATGAGAAGAGCACTTTGAGTACCACCTTCTGGACTTCTAATGTTGATGTTACTCCAATGCATTCCCCACCTTGCTTACATAGAAGAGAGCATTCACTATTGGGCTCTGACAAACAGACACTTGTGTCCGATACGTTTGACCAAATGAAACAAAAGTCAACCCATTTTCCACAGACCCACCTTTCAGAAAGCCAATCAGTTAACATTGAAACATCAAAGCAAGTCAAAACTAATAAAAGACAGCGCTCCAGTCGTATACCTCGGTACATCCAACTTCAACGCAGCTCTAGAGATAAGGCCTCAGTATCCCTAATGAATCCAGACGAGAAACGCGCTGACTGTAACAATATTGTTGATGCTAAAAAAATTGACGCCTCGGAAAATAAAAAAACTGAAAAAAACAATTCTCCATCGTCTCCGAAATTGCATTTGCCGGCCAATAAGCTGAAAACCCAAAGTGAATTGAAAGTATCAAAAAGTCCGAGATCACCAAGTCAAGGGTCTCATAATATTAGTTTTAGGAATTCTGATTCTGGTTTAAAATCTGTCCTTCCATTATTGATGGATCGTGTGCAGGATTCCATTATCATTATCACCCCTGAGAAAAAAGTGAAAAACCTGAATCTAATCATGAACAAGTGTAATAAAATGCTCAACACTTTAGAGAACTCTTCAGAAACGAGTTTGCCTATGAAAAAAACCCAATATCTTGAGAGGAAAAAAATTGGCGAAATCGAGTTCCATCAACGTAATGTGGACAAAAATAATGACTCCGTACCGAGAAAATATTCACAGTGTGCGTTAGCCACAGTAGAAGAGTGTAATGAAGTCAAAGAAGCTCCTAACAAATCGTTACACGATGCAGCAATGCAGATTCCTAGATTGAGAGAATCACACGTTTGCGAAGAGTTGAAGAATAAAGATATCGACAAGTTCGACGAAACATCTTTGTGGAAAGATAAAAAACAGCTTTGTACGATATGCAGACCCGAATCCTGCAGACTTTGCGGGACACATACAGCAGAGAACGTCACGTGCGACATTGGTAACGTCGACTTAAAGACGTCTCATCAGCAATACACGATGAAGATGTCGGAAAATCTCGTCTCCTGTCGGAAACTAATACAAACGCCGAAGCAAAACGAGGCGGCAGTCGAAGCCAGAAACGCCCAAACTACTGCAAATCTCCGAGAGTTAGGGGGCTCAAAACAAGCAGAACATATATCAGCAAGGCAAAGTGTTTCGAATAGAAGCGTGCCCAGCAATATACACTCCCTTTATAACAACACTATGGAACAGATAGGGAACTGTTCGGAGCAAAAAGTGAAGCCGAATGAAAGCTACCCAATACAGAATCGTTCTTACTCCTCCCCATGTATTAACATTACTAACGCAGCATTAAACGCTAGCTCTGAAAATAAACTCAAAAAAGCTTCAAACAAATCCGGGAGGTTGTCAGGAATACCTAGACTCAAAAAACAGGCAGACCATAATCGTGTAACAACTTCAAAAATGACGCCTGACAAACACACACAGGAGAGGGCTGCGGAGTTGCCAGTTAAAGTTTTAACCTGCGAAGACTATTGTATGATTTCTAGGGACTCGGAGGTGACAATGGGGGAAAAGTCGTTATCAAAGAAGCAAAGCATCCAATCAAATGAAAGAGACAACACCAAAACACAGGCCAGTTTTTTCAAGCCGAAAATAAAAGAAAAAATATTAGAAAAAGAGAATAGAAAAAACCCAGCTCTTCGTACAAACGTTACATTTCGGAATGGCAAAAAAATGAAAACTTCCGTTGACGCACACGAGCAATCAGTTAGCACCAAAAACCATGAGATTATCAGCAAAAGAAAGTTACCTAAATACTGTCGAATTCTAGAGAAGAAATACACCATTCAGCTCGATACTGCCAAACCGACGGCTTGCTATCCCGTGTGTGGGAGTCTTGAGTCGCAGAGTCTCAACAATACCTCTTGCGAGAGAACAGAAAACTATGTTTTTATCAACAAAACTGAAGGAAGTAAAACCAAGAAAAACAGATCAGAAAGCTTATTCAAACTGCATTCCAAAAAATTCATCAAAGATGAAATGCTTTTACCTCATCCTAAACGTAGGCCTGAAGACTTGGAAAAGCGAAGCACAAACTATCAAGCGATGCTGCCTGCGACAAAATGGAGGACCGATGCTCACCAAACAATGTGTCGTCAGAAAGCGAACACCAAAATCCTGGACCGGTTGATGAACCAATACAATGACTCGTACGCCAACACTAAAGTGAGTCATCAAAACGATTTGAGACCCAACAGCCCCAAAGGAATCCTCGAAAAGAAAACTGAGAACCTCCTAAGAGGGAAAGCATCACATAAGTCACGTGATCCGCTTGGTGAACAGGAGCCAAAAGAAACCAAGCCAACAAAAACGAAAGCCACGAATCCAAAAGTTGCCAAGAAAGTTCATGACGCGAGGACAAGGAAAGCCAGAAATCATAAAGGCAAGCCCGAAAAAAGTAGAACTCTGCATGAGATTTTGCACTTAGAAGAACTTCCGACACAAGGTTCAAATGCTTCAAGAGGCTCAAGTCACCAAGCAAGTCTCAAAGATGAAAAAAAGTCACGAGAGTCTGTCAAGAAGCATAACAAACAAAAACAAATGTTTTTTTCCGATCAAAGTCCGATGAAAGTGTCAACTAAATTAACTAAGAAAAATGTCTCAGCCTTACCAGTGTCTACAAAATCAGATATTACTGAAAGAAAAGTTAAAAGACCGACACACGCTGACGAAGATTTACAAACTTTAGATAATCATAAAATAAAGCAGAAAGCGAGCTCGTTGCGCAAAGTGATGGCAGGCTCATCCAACGAACACAATTCAAGAGAATGTGATCGTTCCACCACTATGCCAACTACAGAGGCCGATATGCATGTCTCCCCCAAGCCTGACAAAAAGCCATCGGAGAAAAAAATCGACTTTCAAAGGATCGAAAAAGAAGAGACAGTTACCGAAGCAGACAATGGCAATAACGACAAACCGTCGTTCGGCCAAGAGATCTTAAGCAGTGAGCCTATACAAAAACTTTTAAAAGATATTCACACCAACGAACAGGACGCTCTGATCCAGAGACTGAAGCTGTGGATACAACAACGTCAAAGCCATTCAGACAACGAGTCTATGGCAAGCACTGATACAGTCATCGGCAGGGAGATAGAGCACTTATTAAAGATACTAATTAATTCTCTGGATCCTAATAAACGGAAGCAAATGTACTACTCAACGGCTCATCCAATTATGGAGCCACTTGACAGAATTCTAGAAGAAGAAGAGAAGAGCCAAACTACCGCAGCTGCTGCTCAAAGTGATGTCAATGATACAGCCAAGGAAAGACACCGTAAGGCAACCGTTGCCAGCAAAGAAGAACATTCCAGACATTTCTTTAAAGGTGAACGATATTTTCGTAAGGCTACTACAAGTATGGACTTGAAGAAAACCCGTTTTAGGCGTCCGGGGTATCGCTCAGGACTGCATGTTCGCGATGCTAGGATCCGTTTGTTTAACCAAATAGCGGCTACGGAAGCGCTGTACCAGGAGTTTAAGAAAATGCGGGAACAGCAATTCGGATATTACGAAAGCTCAGACAAGCTCTCGCTAGACGCTGTTAGTGAGGACCGTAGAGAACGCACTGCTAAAAAAGGTCAAAAGGAAGCGTTCACAGAGAGTGATGCTATCCACCTGGAGGGGAGCCCAAATCTCTCAACGAAAGCGGATAGAAACACAAGCCGGTTTGAACACTACAACGTTTTCACCAGTAGGTATTGTAACAGGGACGGTTGGGAGAAGAATGATTTAGCTAGACATTATCCATCAGCGAGCACCGTCAGCTGCTTCGAGGTAGGAGCAACTTATGCGGCCTCTGCAGGACACGATGTCCCCGTTCAAACCTCCAGTCAAATTGTTTATAAGAAAAGGGGAAAAAGAGATGAATCCTTGCGATCCCTGCCTGGGGATCTGCTTATGGCCTCGAGTACGTATTCCGGACCGTGGTCGCCTGTCTCAAGAGGCCAATTAAGTGATTTTATGAAGACCATTGACCTAGGTCATGTCAATCGAAGCTACAATTTCTTCTCTCAGGATGTACATACAGAAGGACGGGACGGAAAGGATGACAAATGCTCCAATAGTTCTGCCGAGATCATACTTAGCTGGCTTGCTAGGACCCCAGATATAGATATCTCAGTTGACCGAGGAGCCGTCAAAAAAGAAAACAGTCCGGGAATGACCAGAGGAGACAACAGCAACGCATCCGTCAGCGTGCCATTGCCTTTGGTAACAACGGATGAAGTCATAACAGATGAAACAAGCTCTCCCTGGTTGGAGAACCTCAGGAAGAAAAGCGTTTCTCCGTTGAACCTCAAAGATCTGGACTGCAGCTTAGCTACACAGTGTGTTTCCTTTAGAACTAAGGCCAGACAGATCTCAAACATGACTGATAACCTCAACACTTGGCCCGTGGTGAAATCTGTGCTGAGATCGTCAACTAAAGCTGAAGCCGATGCTGCCAACCCCCAGAGTGCTTTGGAAAAAGAGAAGCGAACATATGGGCATTCAAACCATAAACTGGACAGGTCGGGGAGAAAATTAGATTACACTTCGGAGAATCGCTATCTCAAGAAAGATTCTGGTGTGGTTTTTAGTAGAAAGGAACAAAACGAAAGCTTCAACAACCGTCTGGGCAAAAACAGGCTGTCAAAACTAACATATAATTCATCGAAAAGGCAGCAGTCTTTTAAGCTGGAATGC